>LIEC01011421.1:185179-299236 GCA_001925005.1 Drosera capensis | reverse complement strand
ATCGCTAAGGAGACTACAATAGAGGTGCTGATGGGTTGATCAGTCTACATCCTTCTTAGGTTGGCCTCCATGTCTTCTATCTCATTTCTTATGTATCCTTGAGCACTTAACTCTTTTTTGAGTTGTGCCATAGGTCCTTCCCTGATTACCTTATAGCTTTATTTCCCTTCCACAATAAGCTGTGAGAGATTTTCATCGGCTCCTGTCTTGAGGTACTCTACTGATATGCTTGAATCATGGAGTATAGTTATTTCTGGCACCTTTGGAGAGATAGCCTTTGATGATGTCCCTCCTTCACTGGCTGCAAGAGGAATCATTTCTGCCCCATTGTTGATTTCCTAGCAATGACTTCAGTCTGCTCGACTGCAGGAATTGGCTGTGTTATTTCTTCTTCTTGAGCTGCAAGGTTATGTAGTCGGTGTCCTTTACAAGGTTTTTATTGCTTCTTCTAAGGTCTGCAAAATAGCTTTCTTCTTGTAGTCCTTGTCAACTTTTTTGTTGGAGTCTTCCTTCTGTATGCTTCTTGGTGATTTTCTCCTTTACCTTCACAATAGCCTTCTTGAGAGGTTGACCTGATACAATTGAAGTGGTATGCACCTCCTCTGATTTCTTTGAGAAGTCTACTGGTTGCTTCTCAATCTTCTTCACATTAATTTGTTTTTCCATAGTCCACGGCCTTCCTCTCTTGTCTGAGAGCTTGAGTTTCTCTTTGAGCATAATACTCATGACTCTGCCAAAGTGAGGTTGTCTGGCCTCTAATTCCTTGGCCAGGTGATACATCAGAAGTTTTGCCCATTGATTTTGTGCTTTGTTAGGATGATTGCAAGCATGATCTCCTGTTGATCAGAGGTGATATGATCCTTTTAGAATTCCCTAGACATGATGGCCTTGTTGACCATGTCTGCTAGCAGCTTGTGTGGTTTTGATAGGTACTTCTTCATTGTCTTGATCCCTTCTTTTTGATGTTCTTCGCTCAACATCACGTGTCTACCTCCAT
Organism: Drosera capensis; assembly: GCA_001925005.1. Lineage (NCBI taxonomy): Eukaryota > Viridiplantae > Streptophyta > Magnoliopsida > Caryophyllales > Droseraceae > Drosera > Drosera capensis. Next base: position 298,239 of record LIEC01011421.1, on the reverse strand, counting down.
TTACCACTGAGGTTAGGATATTTCGAGATCCTTCATTTGAGACTTTGAACAGTTGTTCAAAATCTTCTAAAATAACAGTGATTCTAATCTTATTGTTGCAGGTGTATGTGATGGATTTGAAATTGTTAGTCACCTTCACCTTCTCCATGAAATCCAACACTTCTTCATCGTATATCATGCAGGTCTTCTCACATAGGTATTTCTGTAGAACTAATGAAATTCAAATTTCAAATGAGTTTAATGGGGGAACTAAAATATTTCCTAGGACTTCAAGTACAACAAATAAAAAGTGGAATCTTTTTAAATCAATCCAAGTACTTGAAAAACACAATCGAGAAGTATGGCTTAGAAAGTGCTAGTCATATGAAAACCCCTATGTGAACATCAATTAAAATAGAAAAAGATGAACATGGAAAGAAGCTAAATCAAACAATGTGTAGAGGAGTAATAAGGTAATTCCTATATGTTACAGCAAGTAAACCAGACATTCAATATGTTGTCTGCGTCTATTTAAGGTTTCAATCTGATCCCAAGGAATCCCATTACACAGTAGTAAAGAGAATCCTGAGATATCTCAAAGGAACTCCAAAACTTGGTGTATGATATCCTAGGGAATCAGATTTTACACTAATTGGTTTTTTAAATGTAGATTTTGCAGGATGTACAGTTGACAGAAAGAGTACAAGTAGAATATGTCAATTCATTGGAGCAAGGTTAATATCATGGTTTAGCAAGAAGCAGACAACTGTGTCTACCTCTACTGCAGAAGCTGAATTCATTGCTGTTGGAAGCTGTGCTGCACAAATACTGTGGATGAAATCACAACTTGCAAACTATTGCATGATATTTTCTAAAACCTCCATATTTTGTGATAACACGTGTGCAATGGCTATTTCAGAAAATCCAGTTTTTCATTCAAGAACCAAGCACATTGATGTCAGATATAGCTTTATCATGGATCATGTGTAGCAAGGTCATATTAAATTGAAATACATTCCAACAGAAAAACAAATTGTAAATATTTTTATAAAACCTCTCGATGAGGGCAAGTTTACGCAATTCAGTGGAGAATTATGAATACTTGATTTAAAACAATGAAGTTGGCCAAATTCTCTACTGCTCTATTGCAAGTGTAGAAAGCAGACTAGCATTATCTTTGAAAAATGTAGACTATCATTATTACTCTGCTACTCTACTGCTTGGCATGGAGAGCAGACTAGAAGTAATATTGCTCTGCTACGTCTATTTTAGGAAATAAATAAATGTTATAAAACTGCTTTCCTAAAATAACGCAAACGGTCAAATAAATGACTGGCAATGTGTAACGGCTAGAAAATTACTGTCAACGGCTATATTTTCCGAATAAGTATAAAAACTGAAAATTTTCAATTGGAAAAATACTTTACTCTCAATAATACTCTCTCTCTTTCTCTAAAGTGCATTAACTTTCTCTCTCTCTCTCTCTATCTCTCTCTCTCTGTCTCTCTCTCATCTTACGAGCACTCTATTGCACGAAAAGTGCCTAACTTTCAATTTCACTTTTACAACTCGAGAATTTCAAACAAACACTTTTCGAAAACATGGCCAACACTGCATCAAGCTTATCTCAAAAGAACCCAACAAAGAAAATCGAACTACAAACTGGTGTAGTGTTCGATTTCAACACAATACGAGATGAATCCGATGAAGACAAAGAAGTAGCCAATCTGATTGAAGAAGCCGACCTCAAATACTTCTGTGAAAAACTTAGCACGATCTATGATGATGAAGTTCTGGATTTCATCGAAAAGGAAAAGTTACAGACAATCTGCAATTATTCTCATATCACTCTATGGAAAAGAAGATTGAAAACTCCATCAACTCAGAGAACTTTGCACAGTTCTTTACTCTGAATAATGAAGGATCCCGGATCATTCCACCTACAATAGTGGTAATTGAAAGACGTGTCATGCTACCAGAAGAGAAGTGGAACGAGGGGATAAGGACCATGAAAAAGTTTTTATCCAAAGAACATAAGATGCTTGCAAATATCGTCAAGAAGGTCATTCTCTCCAGAGAATACAGTAAAGATCAGATTACCACTGATCAGCAAGAAATCATGTGTGTAATACTCATGAAACACGAAGTCAACTGGGCGAAGTTACTCATGTACCAACTTGCCAAATCTGTGGAGGCAAGACAACCACTGTTTGGGAGGGTCATCAACATCTTTCTCAAAACAAAAATTAAAGCTTACTAAAAAGGAGGGAAGACCATGGAACATAACAAAACAAATCAACATTAAGAAAATAGGAAAGCAGCCTATTGGACTGACAAGGAAAACTACAGTAGTACAGACCATGGTCAAACCTGCAGACCATCCACCAAAGTCTACAGAAGTACAGACGAGACAGAAGGCCAAGCAGATCACTACAGCAGTGCAGACGACTACAGTACATACACAATCTGCAAAGAAGCAGATCAAGAAGATGCCAGTCCCCAAAACTCAACCAAAAATGAAGCAACTAAGAGTCACAAAGAGAAAAATTCTTATGCAAACCTCTGACAAAGAAACTGTCTCAGATCAACCTGTTGCAAAGCCACTCTTCATGGAGGAGGAGGAAACATAGTCTATAATAGTGCAGACTAGGCAAATAATTGAGTCATCTTCCTCAAAGATCCCACCTAAACTGCCAGAAATTGCTACTCTTTATGATGTAAACGTGGCAATTCAGTTCCTGAAGGCACGAGCAGATGAAAATATGAAGAACCTGATCTTGAAAGCCCAAGTGAGCTTTCAAGAGATAAGAGAAAAACCTCGAGCTGAGTTTAGACAGAGACTCATTGCAGAAGGTTACACGAAATAAAGGAAATAGAGGCAAAGATGTTAGCCCTGCAGATGGAACCGACCTTAGTTACCTCTGCTACACCCTCCCTCACTATCAAACCTCTTGTAGTAGAGCCAACAACAACAACGACAATTGTTCCATTCATCAGCAGTGGAATGGAAACTTCAATAATTACAGATGACCAACCTACAATTGCAACTGCAACATGGACAACAACAACATCCATAACTCAGGAAAGGGTTTCTCCTAAGAAGATCATTGAAAAAGTCATGCAGACGGTCAAAGGAGTCGAAGAAAGTCTACTACAGCAGAAAGTTAGAGACACTCAACTGCTCGCTGAAATGAAACAAGCTAAGATGAAGAAGAAGGCCTAAAGCGGTGAATTGATCAAGGAATTTGTATCACAGCATAACGTTCCAATCAAGAGACCAACACCAACAACATCTGGCAGGACAACTAAACCAGAAAGAATAACAAGGTCTGCAAGACCAAAGTTAATTCCTCAAGAACCCAAAACACTATACAAGATCAATCCAGACCAATCCCAGACACTGATTGGAGACATTACTGGAATGACAGAAGAGGAGATCCATCAAATGATTGAACTTCAAAAGAAGGAGGTCAGCAGGTCAACAAGACCCAAGGAACCTCACTTTCTGATCAATGGAGCTCTTGAATACAAGGATTCCACTTTGAAGACCACCAGACTCAGGCATGCTATCCTCAGACATATTGAGTTTATAAACTCACCAGAAATTGAGGCTGAGCTAAAGAGGATCTTGGTAAAACATGTCAAAGCTGCCACCGAGGAGGTATATGCATATCTCTCTCAACCTGATTTAGGAGAACATTAATCATCAGGTGATGATGGTGGTGATCAACCACAACCTGAGCCAGCAGAAGAAGCCCCTTTAGTTTAGGCAGTAGAATAAGAAGTAACTACAATAGAAGAATGTGCAGAGGAACCCTCAGTACTTGAACCAGATGTTCCTTCTTCCATGGTTATAGAAGAGCACGAAGTCGAGCTTTCTGCAGAAAGACCAATAGCAGAGCAAGAAGCAACTCTAGAAGAAAAGCAGAGTGAATCACCCTCAGAAAAGGAATCTGTCATAGAAACATCAATAGTTATTGGTCTTGCAACATAGGAGATACACAAAGAACTAGTTGAAGATCAACAAACCACAGAAAAACTTCCAGAAGTTGATACCACAGAGGAATCACTCGAAGATAACGCTCTACCAGCCGTCACATCTAGAGCAGAAACTCCAATTGCAGTTGAGGGAAAGGATGCAGATGACTTCACATAAGGTGCAGCCGAGGGACTACAAGCAACTCCCCTTCATCTGAGTATACATGATCTGGAGAATCTCTTGTTCACAACCCCTTCCTCTTTTGGAAAGATGAAAGCAGATCCACCCTCCATGGGATTTTCAGAAGGAATCACTCCTCCATTTGCAGAAACGCCAATGAAGGCTGCCTTTGATGATGATTTTCAAATCATTTTAGCTCCACCCTAACCACCTGCAGAAAGGAGATGCTTCTCTTCCTCAGAAGACACTACCGACTATAGAATGGGAAGATTAGAACAAGACACCCTCAAGATGCATAAATCGACCAAATAAGCCTTCCATGACCTTCTTGAAACTATGCACCCGATTGTAGATGACATCAAAGAAGAAAGGCATGTGAGACACAAGACCTTTGATGACTTTCGCAACACACTCAACCATTTGACGAAAGGGGTTATTGACCAAATGCAAAGAGCAAATGCCCTGAATCTCTAATAGTATCGCATAACCTCGTCTGATTTACGATAATTCAGAGGCCAGCATAAAGCAAGTTTGTCCAAACTTCACAAAGCTCTGCAAACCACTCAACAACAACTCTATGAGACCATCCGCATCAACGACACCAAGTTTGGATTGCTTGAAACCAAACTAGAAGTTGTTCAAAAGAAAATATTCTTTGAACTTCAAAGCGTGCGGATTACTCTTGACACTCTTAAATCCACCCTCAATGCTAACAAAAAGGGGGGAGAAGCATGTAGCGGAGCAGCAGAAGACTCCAAGGAATCCAGCTGCAATATCGGAGGAAAAGAAGCCTGCAGTTGAGTAGCAAAGGACCAATCTACATCTAAAAGGGAGAAGTCTTCTGTAGTAAAGAGGAAATATTCCTCTGAACATGGAAGGGAACAGTCTGCTATGAAGTCCAGGCATCATAAGGAGGAATCATACGAAGAATGCAGACGACACTACAGAGACTCACGGGAAAGGAATCGAAAGCGCATCAGAGAAACTGAAGAAGAATGAAGCCACAAGTGCAGCAAAGGGAAAGAGCATCAAAGGTAAGCTTAAAATTTCTATATAGCTTCTTTTTGTAATAATATTGTCTTTACTATGACAATGTAACTAAGTTGAAATTAGTTTCAACATAACATGTATCTAAACAGTTAGATAAATAAGGATTCTTGTTGTTTTACATAGGAATTTTGTTAGCATCAATTTAGGTAAAGATTTATAGGAATGTGCAATCCCTCCATTTGTATAGAAATTGATGTAACAAAAACAACATGTATTAGTTATAATATAATTAGTGTGTTCAGATTAGAAGTCAAGTAAGTAGTTACAGTCTAGGTCAGATGCCAGTGAGTAGACGGTTGCAGATGTATGGGCATCGTGCAAATCATCAGATACAGACTACTACATAGGACTTTGGATGAACAACTATTACATCAATAAGAAACAGAAGAACTCAAAAGCTTCAAGATGAAGGAATTGAGCTTATAGACGAGGACCAACATGGCAAGACATGAACTGAATCAGATCTAAGTGCAGGCAAGAGTTGCAGTAGAGACTGGATGCAGACTAGGATTATAGTATGGGATACAGACTAGGGTTGTGGCAGAGATTGGGTACAGACTAAAGGTTATAGCATACTGGATTACAACAGAGATGATTTTCAGGGTGGGGTCACAGGTTTGAACTTAGTCGAGCGAAGATTTGAGTTAAAGTAGAAACGACACAAATTCTGGAGATAGTGAACTGTCAGTATCAGAAACGAGATGGGGGAGACATGAGTGGACTGCCAAGAATAGTACATTGTCTACAAAAAGGAACCATTGAGGCTTATTGTTGTAAGGCTTTTGAATAAGGATTAAAAGGCAAAGAGTGCAAATCAATCAGAAATTTAGAGATTACACAAGTAAGCTAAATCGTGAAGATACAATTGAGGGTGTCACTAGTCTGTAGAAGAACAAATATTGCAGTAGAGTCCAGAGCTTGGATCTATGCAAAGTATTTAGGTTGTTTATCTTTTGTGCAAGTTGTCAAGCTTGTAAAAAGAAGTTGTCTTGTAAGCTAGAAACAAGAAGATAGTGATACTCTCCTCTTGGCTTGACTACACTAATCACCAAGGGAAGACTGGACTAAGCTCTTGTTTATCAATTGATAACAAATGTCTGAACCAATATAAATACCGTGTCTCTTTATTTACTTTTATTGCTTGATATTTAGAACTGTTAGAAATCAACCTTCATAGCCAAATAGACACAAAACTAAAGAATTAAAATCTCTACAGTAGACCTCAAACTGTTAGCTGCAGACTACTCAAGTATTCTGCATAGAACAGTGGTATGAAAAATCTTAATCCACTGCATAAAATTGTTAAAATTCAAATTAACCTATTCCCCCCCCCCCCCTTCTAGGTTATATCTTGGACCATACATGGTCTGTTTGGAAAATCCCATAAGAGGTGATCGGAAGGGCTTTAAGTCTTTCTCGGTATGTCCCATCTTTCACATGGTGGAGAAGTAAAGGATGCTGATGACGAGCTACTGTCGACAAGGATCTTTTCAACTTCGTACTACCTGATCTAGAGAGTGACGATGAGGACATTGTCATGGGGGAAGTGTATCCCCAGATCATCGTCCAACCCAAATTAGATCACAACATCAGACTTCATTTTCTTTGGCTCCATAATGTTCACTTGCTTCTCAGGGTTTTGACACCTGTGGGTAGTCATTTTGCAAGCAAGACCACCTATAATCACATTGCTTCGAGGACACTGGGGCGGCAGGTCTGGCTCCCCATGCTCCTCCAGAGTGAGGTCTATCCTTCCCTCTCCGAGTGGACTGACCAGCGTCCTATTCCTTATTAGGTTGGATTTTGTTTCAGGTGTCCTTTTTGGATCAAGTCCTTAATGGCCTCTTTCAATTATCGATGCTCCTCGGTATGTTGGCCATTGTCCTTAGGATATTGACAATATTTAGATTTATCCTTAGGTGCTCCAAGGAGACGTTATTTTTCAGAGACTTTGACTAACAAATTCTCCTCTCTAGCGACAGCAAGAACTTCCCTTCTAGTAGTGTTAAGGGGAGTGTACTTACCCGTATTAGGTTTGGACCCCGTCTGCTCTAGTTAACTTGCTTCTTCCCTTGAGGATTATTTTGGTCAACTGGATATTCGCCGCCTTCATCGTTCACTTCCTCCTTGTTGGCTCCACTCAGCCCTTCTTCCTAGAAGGCCTGTCTGGTCCAAAGTCCCATCCTCCACTTCCGAACTTCTCTTGTTATCTCGGCATGAATATGCCTCCCAAAGTTTTTTCGGAGGTTAGAGTACATCCATCTTTCCCCCTTAAAGATATTGTAGGAGAGATCGTCACTTCCCAGACCTTTGATCAATGCTTGGCAGATCTCATGGTCTACCCGTTCCTCTATCTTCACTTTTTTGATGTTGAATCGATGGACGTATGACATAAGGTCTTTCCTGGGCTGTTGGAAGATCTTATATATGTAGCTAGAAGTAAGGTGTTGACTCTTACTTTTCATATACTATTTGGGGAACAAACTAGCTAGTTCAACGGAGGCCACAGACTCGGTTGACAAAGTATTAACCAAGCCCGAGCCATACCCCTTAGGGTGGTTGGGAAGGCTTTGCACATGAGGGCGTCAGGGACACCTTGGATATTGATGAAGGTTTGGATGTTTTGGATATGTTCGATTGGATCCGTCGTCCCATCATATGTGTCGTACGTTAGCATCCGAAACCTTTCTTGTTGGATTTTTTCATTGATCTCCGGGGTAAATGGGGTGTCGACCCTATAGCTTGGCTTTCTTTTCCTTATGCGAGACTCTTGGTTTGTCCTCTTTATAAGTCGGTACAAGCGCTCCACCTTTTGTTGAAGGTGGATGACCTGTTTAGATATGGGAGAGAGTGCTCCATCGGACGAGACCCTAGCTTGGTCCGATTGGATTATTGGTAGAGGTGAAGGCTTAGAACTGACCGATTGGGCGTTTAAGTGGTCCCTTATGTCCCTTGGCTCTTCGACCCCAGCATGGTTGATTTGGTGCCTAAGGTTGTTGATCTGGGGGTGCAACCCTCTCCGTAGTCTGCAAGAGTGTCTCGTCTGGACATGGCGGCTTCCCTTCAGTGAGTAGAGTCCTCATCTCTTGGATGATTCCCCTATGTTTATGGTTCACTTCTTGTCGAAGCTCTTGATACATCACTATAGTGACCGTTTGGTTTGGGGACGGGCTCTAACCCATGTGTTCGGTAGGAAGAAGGGACAGAGTCTCCTTTGTTTAAACTGAACCCAAGGTTTGGAGGCCTTTTTAGGCTTATGGTAGAGCGTGAGTCACGGAAAGATCATTTTATGGGTTTGAGATTCGGCTTCTGGTTTGAGGCATATTGTTCTTTGCCCCACGATGAGAGCAAAACTGTTTGCTATAGTTAATGTGGGGTAGACCGCACGGAGTCCAACAGGCTTGAGTAGACCGATCGAAGGGAGTATTATGAGACCGGCTTCCTGTACACCATAACTGAATAAAATTTGTTAGATGATAGACTGAAGTTTCAACCTAGGAATTGAATAAGGAGTGTAATGAATAAGCAGATACCATTTTGGGAAGTCGAATTATCTATTTATAGGGTGTTTTCCCCATGTTGGGTGGGCTTTCCTTGTTAGTTTCCTCTTTGGACCTTATCCCTCTCTTGGGGCATAATCCCTTAGGATTTACCATTTTAGGAATTTTTTGGTGACCATCAATATCTTTAGAAACTTTTTGGAAGTCTTACTTCCTTGGCTGACCGTTAGTCGGTCGGATCAAGCTTAGGACTTCTTGTCTCATGAAGCTTGATATGTTTAGTAACTTTTTAGAAGTCTAACTTCCTTGACTGATCTTCGGTCGGTCGGATCAAGTTTATGACTTCTTGTCCAATGAAGCTTGACATACTTAGTAATTTTTTTGAAAATCTTATTTTCTTGGTCGACCATCGGTTTGTCGATCTCACCTCTTTAGGCTGCCGTCAGTTGATCGGTTCAAGTTTAGGACTTTTTTCGCTATGAAGCTTAGCACACTTAGTTATTTTGTTGGAAGTCTTACTTCCTCGGCCAACCAATTGGTCGGTCGTGCTACCTTGGCCTACCATCGATCGGTCGATCGTACTTCATCGGCCGATCGTCAGTTGGTCAACCTAGGGTTGTCTATCAAGGCTCATAACACTTTATTAGTTATAAGATGTTCACTTGTTTTTAATTGAAACTCGATCGATGGATCCAATGTTAGGGATGTCTACCCAAAGAAGCTTGTTTTACTTGATAAGTTTTGCAAATTCACTCCTATGATAGACCACTTGGCTGGTTGGTACAAGCTCAGGGCTCTATGCCCAGTAAAATTTGTTTCACTTAATAATTTTTTTCGGAATCCATTTTCCTTGACTGACCACTTATTCGGTCAATACAAGCTTAGGAATTCATTCCCTTGATCGACCACTTGGTCGATCGGTTGGTCCAAGTTTTTGACTTCTTGTCCCATGAAGCCGGACATACTCTAAAAGTGTTACTTCCTTGGCCGATCGTTGATCCGTCGGTATAGGGGTCATTTGGACCCTTGATACTTTGTTCCCTCACGGAAACAAGGCTTAGCCACTTTGACATAAAGTGGTGGTTGAATCCCTCTTTGGACCCATCCACTTTTCCGAGAAGGGGAGGAAAACTCCAAGGAATAGATCGATCATCCGAAGACCTTGGAGGTTGATAATGAGGGAGAAGAGTAGATCTCTTCACTCTTGGTTAGGGTGACCAACTTGGGTACTGTTCTAGGATCGATTATATTTTTCTTTGTTTTTTCTAGGCCATCTCATGTCCTTTTTTTATATTGTTCGACATTTATTAATGAAAGAACCTTTTATTTCAAGGCAATTAATTATCTTTCATGTATTGTGGTAGATTGTTTTGACCTTGACCAAGGATTTTCTTTCCCTCTCTCGCACTTAGCATTTCATTTCATTTGAACACTGTTCGATCGGTAGGTCAAGCTTAGGGTTCTTTGCCCCTTAGGTTTGTTGTATGTGATGATTTTGAAAACCTTAGTTTTCTTCGTCTGATGGGTCGGATTAGTATGGGACCATTTTGGTCTACCTTTTTGTGTATCTTCAGAAATTTGATCCTTGTAAGGATGAATTATGTCCAACCACTTTGTTCGGGTTTCTTTTTTCTTTTTTCTAGCGTATTTGCTCTTTCTTGAAGAGGAAAACTTTTGACTGTTCTAGTCGAAATTATGATTCCTGGGGGTGTCTTAGGGCATCCTATATGACATCCTCCCCCTCTCTTCACCAAGGTATTTGGCAATTCATTAGATCCATAAAATCCTTTTGTAGTGTTTCGCCTTTGTCACTTTGCCATGATTGGGTAAAGAAGATTTATGTAGTCATCTAAGCAGGTTGGGACAGCCTTGATCACAACATTTTCTTGTAGCATGGTCCCATCTGGAGCGATCGTCTCACCCACAACAGTTAATGGGAGAGTAAGGTAGCTCTAAGTGTGTATAGTCTTCTTGGTGGATCTCACCAAAGGACACCGAAAACGTTTGATGTTATCCTCACCTTTTTAAAAGTTTCATGAAGGTATTGTTAAGGTCAGTCTAGCTTTTCTTTGGTTGCTTGTACACCAGGGTTGATTGGTATACCTCTTTTAGGAAAGACCAACCGACCGGGGCAAAATTACACTAGAAACTTTGTCAAGTGAATTGACATCCTTTTTGGCATATGGGACATTAAGGAGGTCAATTTTGCACTCTTTTTTTTTTATGCGGACCAGGGTCAGTTGGTTTACCTCTTTCAGAAAAGACCGATAGGACCGGGGTCAGTCGATTTACATCTTCTAATGAAGACCGACCAAACCGAAGTCAAAAGTTCACTTGAAACTCTATCAAGTGAGTTGACATCCTTTATGGTGTATGGGGGAGTAAAGGATGCCAATTTGACACCTTTTTCTCCTGAGAAGAATGGGTTTGGTAAGTCCACCTCTTTTATGGAAGATTGGCCTCACTAGGGTCAAAAGTTCACTTGAAACATTTTCAAGTGTGTTGACGTTTTGGAGACCGATTTTACCCCTTTTACACTTATGGGGACTGAGGTTGCTCGTTCTATCTCTTTCAAAGAAGATCGACCGGACCGGGGTCAGTTGGTCTACCTCTACTTGGGAAGAGCGACCGGTCTGGAGAAAAAAGTTAACTTTAAATTTTATCAAGTATGTTGACACCCGTTATAGTGTATGAAGGCGTTAAGGAGGCCCATTTGGCACCCTTGCCCTCGTAGGGACCAAGAGTGGTTTGTCTATCTTTTCCTAGGATTAGGGTCAAAAGTTCACTTGAAATTTTAACAAGTGAGTTGATACCCGTTGTGGTTTATGGGGGGTTAAAGATATCGGTTTGGAACCTATTTCTTTCATAGGGACTGGGGTCGGTCAACCCACCTCCTTCATAAAAGACCGATCGGATCGGGATCAGAAGTTCACTTGAAGTTTTTGGATCAGGTACTCGATGATCCTTTATTTTCACGACACTCTTCGGTATCATATGGTCATGGTCTAAATGATATTTATAATATCATATGCTGACTTTATGGGCTCCGAGGATACGCTGTTTATGGGAGCCTTGACTAGAAGGTTTTCCTCTCTAGTCGTAACAAGGATTTCTCTTGTTTTTGTATTAAGGAGAATATCTTACCCGTATTTGAGGTGGTAACGCATCCAGTCAGATTTTTTGCCTTCTACCCTTTGGGTTGTTAGAGCCGATCATGATTCTCTATCCATGGTTCTACTTTGACCTTCTTCCTTCCTTATTTGTGGAAGAATAGGCCTTGAATTGATCGATTAGGCATTGAAGTAATCGTGAAGATCCCTTGCTTGTCCCCTTCCTAATGGTTGATTTAGTTTCGAAAGTTCGTTGCCTCTCTATGATCTTCACGACTACAAAGTCTGCGGTGATATTTTCTAAACGTAAAGGGCTCTCGCCTTTTGGTGTAACTTAGAACAATGCCATGGTGATCAGTTCGTTGGGAGGATGGCTCTCTGCCATGTGTTCGTATGGAGGGAGGTCCTCCCGAATCTGGGCTGACCCCAAGACTCTGAGGCGTTGTTGGAGTGGTGGAGCAGCATGGTTCATAGAAAGGTTATTTTGTGGCTTGAATGTTTGGCTTCTAGTTTGAAGTATGATTCTCCTCAACCCCATGGTAAGTGTCATACTATTTGTAACAATCAAAGAAGGGTAGGTTAGTCTGGCATGGTGAGGGACACTTGCCACTTGCTTTTGATTAGATTGGTACGGACGGACCGATCGATAGGGTCATGGGACATTGCTTGGATGGACGTTGCGTATTGTGCCGACTCTTCTTTCTCTGACCGGTGGGCTACACACGGACTAATCAAGATAGTCTTGAGGATATGCTCTTTGTCATATTTCATGTAGGTGGACTGGAGGTCACCAGGTAGACCAATTGAAAGCTAGTATGAGAGACCGACTCACTGCACATCATAGCCGAACAAAAATATTTAGCGGGAAATTCGAGGGTTTAACCTCTTTGGGTCTAAATGAGGAATTGAATGAGAGGAGTAAACGAGTAAGAAGATACCTTACTGGGGAAGTGTGACTTGCCTATTTATAGGGCTTGTGACCTATACTTTGGGATGGATTTTCACATGGGATTTATGTCCCTCTCTAGGCCTAACTCTTTAGGCTTATCAAAGCAATTGATTTTTGGGTGACCATCAATATCAAATCATAATTTATATGTAAACAATGAAACAAAATTACGGCTTTGGTTCATATTAATGACCTTCGCTTCCGCTTCACGTGTTTAAATCTCAATTCATATTCTCATGCCATCCTATCCACGACGAGCCCGTATTGTCCCTTTTCCTTCTTCAATAGCTTTTCAAACTCATTGCATCATTCCCCAAAGACCACCTCATCGCCCTCCTCTCCTCTTTGCACCGCGATCGATGTCTATGCTTGTCATAGGAGTCTATTCGTGTACGAGATCGAGAGTACCTTTGTGTAAGTTCGTGATTATATTAGGAACAAATTTTTTTTGGGGGGGGGGGGATGAATAGGCTCTTCTAAGAATTTCTTTGACTAAAAACTAAATATTGAGCAAAAAATAATAATCTATGCGAATCAGATCAGATAGGCAGCTTTGATCTCAATCAGCCTGTTTGACTCAAGAATCCAACAGATGATGTTTAATCTATCAACTTATCTACAATCAAACAACCAATCAAATTACTGATCTAAAGTTAATATTCGATCACGAATCTTTGTCCAACTCAACTGCCAAACAAATAACGATGGAATGTATAATCTAACCCATCAGATCAATGATCAAGTAGTGATTAATCAAGGTTCTTCTGAACAGAGTCTTGATTTTGATCAAACTAGTGAGTTAACAATGATTGAATCAGCAAAGATAAAAGCAAAACTGAAGAACAGAAATTTTATAGTGGTTCAGTCTCAAATCAGTGTTTACTAACTGATTTGAACTTAATCTACTCTTCCTTTTGTTAGCATTATGCTACCCAAGAAGGGAATCCACTAGATCACCTCGGATTATATTTCAAATATTGAGTTTTAAGGATCACTGAAACAATCTTTTACACACAACCAGATTTCATAAAATCTATCACTACATGATCCCCACAGGATCAAATAATCACTCTCAATAGATTGCCACAAGGAACACTCACAGAGTAAGAAGACTTGCACCATGATATTCCTAAGAAAAGTGATTCTTGATGAATACTTGAAGGTTTTCTTTATAAGTAAAGAGAGAGAGAGTTAGAGGGATACTTGAAGTTTGACAAAGTCTTTAGTAGTCTCATTCAACCCGTCTGATCTGTTGTTAATAGTTTATAGACCTTCTTGGACTACTCTGAGAAATGATTTGATCACAACTTAGCTGATACTCACAAATTCACTATCTCAGACATGATCTCCATAAAACCTACAAGACTTATCTCCACAAAACCTATTTTGTCTAGAGCGAGCTTCCACTAAAGACTTATCTCACCTTATAATAGCTATTCTACCCAGAGCTTTTACCATTTTGATTATGGTAATTTGATACCCAATGTACAATAGAGTACCTGTTCACTTTAAGGACACTTGGTCGTACATGTTAGTAATCCTTCGATTCATCAAATCTAGTAAAGTACTTTCAATCTCTCCCTATTTGATTATTTTCAAAGAAAGAGCTTAGATCGATAATATCAATCAGTTTCAGAGTAACATGTCATACATGGGTAAAAGAAGATGTTTCATTCATAGCATTGCATCAGATTGGATGCGAAGGACGAAAGCAATAGGTTCTACTAAAAGGACTATAAACTTATAAGCCAAAAATGGTAATCTAAGTCTAACTACCCAAACTAATCTACTCCTCCGTTACTTATTTCATATTCATCAAGTGTGTAAGGTGTTGTTTCGAGGATTCATAAGTTGAAGTGTTCAAATATTTTCTTGATTCTCTCTTTAGCTCTGGTGGTCACTTGGGATAAATGACCTAAGTCATCTCAGACTTGATGTTCCAATTCTGATCTCGGCGAAAGAGACTTAAAAGGTCTTCATCTTTTTCAGAGTCTCATGTACCGTGAGTAGAGTCTGTGCCCAGCTTATACTTTATCAAAAGGTCATTGAACAAAGCATCCCTCTGTTAGAGATCCTGAAGCTCAATTCTTATGTCATTCACAAATCTGTCCATGAAGTCTTCAAATTAGGCTGTACTAGGATGGTCAGTGTGCTTATTTCTACCCTCATATTGTTGTCTGCTTGGAACATCTGATGGGTTAGCTTCGTTATCTTCCTGTTAATGTGTACTGTAGCTGGCTTCACCATCTCCTTGACAAATGCGATTGTTTTGGTCATTTTTGCCTCCACAACTCTATAAATGAACCCTTTCAGTTCATCTAAGATTCCTACGGTTAGCATAATTTGTTTGTCCTTGTATGTATCTTCTCTGGCTGGTGAGCCAATCTATTGTTATTGTTGCTATTATCATCCGAGCTCTATGGGAGGTTGTTTGAGGGTTCAGCTGTTCCCCTAGGGTCTGATTATGCCTGGCACGTCTAATTAGCGGGACATGATCTTTATCATCAGACTCCTCTTCATGTTCTTCCACTGGAGCGAAAGGTGTTGTCTGAGTAGTAAATGAACTAGCCGTGTCTATCTTTCTTTTTATTCTATTGAGGCTCTACTAGGAGAAAGCCTGGGGACTCCCTTGCTTCTGGTTTCTTGAATGAGATGAATTTTTCTTCAGTGAAGGGAGTACCAAATACCCCTTCAACAGAGTTCATCCTTTTCAGAAATAAGCACAGAATCCTTCCAAAGCACCTTTTACGACCAAGATGCTTTCCAATATCTTCTATATGCTTCATCAAAAAGCCCATCAAAATAATTGCCCAGACAACTTAGGTCTTGATGACTATAGAACACATCAGCTTCAGATGAGTTATGGAGGCTTGGTCTGTAGATGTCCCTTAACTCATGAAGCCTTCTTGATGAACAGTGCCAAATCCCCATTACTCATCTGGAAATTTTTTCACTAGAATCTTTTTGAACGGAACGGTTACATGCCCCATCATCTTCTTCCTGCCCTTATATATGACCTTATCTGAAACCTCTGTGATGTCTAAAGCATTGAGCCTGAAGGTGACATATAGAGTATTCGTGTCAACATTGTAGACCTTGCCTCTGACAGTTGTGTTGAACTCTCACTTCACGTTGTCTTGCGGAACAGCGTTCTGAATCATTTGATCATAAAAGATCTCTGACGTTGCGTTGAGAATGTCCTCCAGTCCAGCAAACAACAATAAATCTAGTATCCCATAGTATTGGAGATATGCAATCCTTAGAGCAGCAAAGTTCACTGCCAGACCGATGTAGAATCCCATGGTGTTTTCCTATGTCTTAGATATCGATGCCATTATTGTTGTTTGTTTTGAGGGAGAGAGTGATTTAGGGTCTGTTTGAAGGTGTGGATTTGAGAGTTTGAAAGCGTAAAGATTTGCTCCTATCTTCCCAATCCCCTTATATAGTCCCAATAGACAATCAATTAGGTTAGATTTGCAAACACACAATGAACTTCAATCGTTTGAAATTCGGGACATGAATACATATCTCTTCTCCATAAAATCTCTCATTTTGGTCATATTGACCAATATATTCAACCACTAAACTCTTCCAATCCCCCACTCACATTGAATAAAATCTTGTTCATGAATTTCTCTTAACCCAAACAAACTCAATCACACTTTATAATGGATCTTAAACACCAATTCGATTTATCTTCAGATTTACTAATTTCATTAATTTATCTTTCAATACAAATCAAGTTTAATCATGCAACACCTAATCAAAGATAATTAGTCAGACTTCTCCCCCTCAATCAATGCACTTAGATAAATCAAAAGACTTCAAGGACTTAAGCAATCAAAAATATGAGTCGTAATAGATGTTATCCATATATAATTAGCACTACTATACATATGAGTTTGGTCAGACCAAATGAACATGCTAGATCTTCAAATGAGTTCTCATCAGATAAACTCCCATCAGAATCATTGATGTCTTCTAATTTGCACACACTTAGAGAAACCAGATTAGTCATCTAAAGTGATTAAACCCCGTTTTTCACAAATAAGACTAAACCATTTTTCATCTAAGGGATTTGTAAAGATATTTGCTAACTGTTTATCAGATGGGATAAAATGTAGACATATTTCCTTTTTGAACATCATATCTAATAATTTGATGACAAACATTTGTATGCTTAGTACGTGAATGAGAGAGTTTAACAGTATGTTTAACCTCTCAAAGATGTCAGTCAATGTCTCACCAGATTTATGCATTAATAGTTCATATTGTTGCACCAATATAGACAATCTATTTTTACAAACATCATTTGTCCCTTTAATCTTGACTATCAAGACATCTCAAACTTCTTTAGTAGAAGTACAATGGACCACATGCTCGAACAGATCTTCATCAAGAGCATGAAATAGTGTGTTTATTTTCTTGTCTACCGTGATTTTTTTCTTGTCATCCTTTGCCCACTCAGATTTGGTTACATCCATCAGGATTATGGAAGTGGCAGATTCAGCCTTCCTTTAAACATGAGGACCGTTGAGAATCATCTCATAGAGGGCCTCATCTATAGTATCCAAGAATATCTTCATTTTAACATTTCAGTTGTCAAATTTCTCAATGTTGCACATTGGAGGTTTCAAACTAAAATTATTATAGTCATATTGAAAATGCACAATATCACACAAAACAATCACAATCAGGATCTCTTCACAGAAACAAGTAATGAACCGCTCTTTATACCAGATGTAAGCTCCTGATTATATCAGGAAGAGACTGGGTTGAATAGGCTGATCTAAGAATTTCTTTGACTAAAAAGTAACTATGCTGTGAAAAATAGTAATATATACGAATTAATTCTGAGAGACAACTTTTATCTCAATCAACTAGTCTCACTTAAGAATTCAACTAATGATGTTTAATCTATCAACTTATCTATAATTAAACGACCAAGCAAAATACTAATCTAAAGATAATATTCGATCACAAATCTTTGTCCAACTCAACTATGAAACAGATAACAATGGAATTTACAATCTACCTTATCAGATTAATGATCAAAGAGTGATTAATCAAGAATCTTGTCAATAGAAACGTACTTTTGATGAGACTAGTGGATTAGAAATGATTGAATCGGCGAAGATACATGAAGAAATAAAAAACACATAATTATAGTGGTTCAGATTAAAATCAGTGTTAACTAACTGATTTGAACTTAATCCACTTTTCCTCTTGTTAGCAATGTACTAACCAAGAAAGGAATCCATTAGATCACCTCGGATCACATTTTAATAGATTGAGTTTTCAGGAACACTCAATAACCTTTTATACATAACTAGATTTCAACAAATCTATCACCACGTGATCCCTGTAGGATCCAACAATCAATCTCAATAGATTATCAAAAGGAACACATTCATAGAGTAAGAAGACTTGCACCAATCAACCTCTTCATCATGATGTTCCTAAGAAAACTGATTCTTGATGAATACGTAAAGGTTTTCTTGATTAGGGGAGAGAGAGAAACTTTGAGCGACTTGGTTCAAAAATATGAATGTAGAAGTGAATTCTTTTTTCGTTGCCTTTTCTTTGTAGTGCTTTGCCTTATGTTGGCCAAGGCTTGAGGCTTGCTTTCTAATCAACCCCAATCCCCAATTTAAAAAACTCATATGATGTGTCTCCTTTAAGTTTGACAGAGTTTTTAATAGTAGATAAATATCTGAGCAGATATCTTCCAAAGGTCTCATTCAACCGATTTGATCTGTTTCTGAGAGTCTGTAGACTATCTTGAATTACTCTAAGAACTGATCTAATCATAACTGAGCTGATACTCAAAACTTCACTATCTCATACACGATCTGTTGGTCAATAATCTTGACCACCGGCCATTACTGTTGCACCGGCCACTATTACACGTTTTTTGTACCAAAACGTGTGATACACATCCTTGATTTAGTCCTATAAATAGCTTAGGAGTTCATGTATCAAAATTACCTCCTCAGCAATAAACGAAATACAGAAAAAGGGAAGTTTTCCCACCAACCTTGCCTTGTGAGACCATCGATCAAAGCCAACATTTGGTATCAAAGCCAAGTTGGTCGTTCAGAGGCGAGGAGACAAATTGCTGAGGAAGCCGCAGCCATCAGAGGCCAGAACCCGGACAACCACCATTCGCCGTGAGGAACTAGATTTGGAGGCAACCCACATGGCCCAATTTCACCCAGCCACCACGAGGCCGGCACGGCCAAACCCGACCAGAGCTCCATAGATCCAAAGGAGAGAAGAAGGTTGGTGGTGGAGAAAGGAAGAAGAAGAGAAGCGGCGGTGTGGAGAAAAGAGAGGAGTGTGCGGCGGGCATAAGGAGGAGAAAGAGGGAAGCAAGAAAAAAGCCTTTTATACCTAGGTCAAAGGGAAGTCAAGGGCATTTTCGTAATTACAGGTCAAGGGATATTTTCGTAATTACGAGGTCAAGTGGCAGTTTCGTAATTACGTGATCAAGGGGTTTTTTTTCGTAATTATGTGATCAAGGGACATTTTCGTACTTACGAGGTCAAAGGACATTTTTGTAATTAAGAGTTTTTTTAAAAAAAAAAAAATATTTTTGTTGGAAAAATGTCATTTATTCCCTAGCAAACGTCAAAAGAAAGTGACGGAATGTCGTTCAATTTTCCGATGCTGAATGCTTCCAACTACACAATATGGACAATAAAAATGGAGGCAATCCTAGATTCCCAGGATGTGTGGGAGGCGGTCGAACCAGCAGAGGAAGAGGACGTTAGTCCAAGAAAGGACAAGAAGGCGCGTGCTTATATCCTCCAGTCCATCCCCGAAGATGTTCTTCTTCAGATTGCGAAGAAGAAGACGTCGAAGAAATTTGGGAGAGTCTCAAAACAAGATATCTGGGTGCCAATCGAGTAAATAAGGCTCGGTTGTAGACATTAAAAGGTGAATTTGATGCTTTGTGGATGACAGAACAGGACTCCATTGAAGAGTTCGTCGAAAAACTCAGCAGCATGTCTAGCAGGTTTTCCAACCTTGGTGCAGATCTTGGCGATGACACACTAGTCAAGAAGCTACTCGACTGTGTGCCAGACAGATACTTCACAGTCGTTGCGGGAATCGAACAAGTTTATGATCTTGAAACGATGTCGTTCGAGGAGGCCATAGGGCGGATGAAGTCGTTCAAGGAGAGAACACAACTCCGTGAGAACACCGATAGTGATGGGAGTCAGCTCATGTTCACCCGTAATGAACGGAAGGCACCCCAGAGGAACAGCACTGGAGAAACTTCGTCATATGGTCAGGAATGCAAATCCGACACCTCAGATTGAGACAGAGGAGAGTGGCGTGAACGAGGTCACGGAAGGAGCGATCAAAACGATGATTATACAGTTTGTCAGGAAGGTGCGGGAGGCACCAGCAGCAGAAGTCGTGACAAAAGGCACATCAAGTGTTTCAACTGCGGGAAGATGGGACACTGTGTTTCGGAGTGTCGCAGCAAGCGACGGAATGACGAGAGACAGTACACAGAAGCTACCCCAGACGAGCCAGCGCTATTGTTTTCTATGTCTCAGGAGGAGACACGACCTAAGTAAAAAGACGCCCTACAGCTCAAAGAGGAAAGGGTGTTGTAGGCGTTTCACCAGGGCGAGGTGAAGACATCAACCAAGGATGTCTGGTACTTAAAATACGGTGCCAGCAATCATATGACGGGACGTCGAGAAATGTTACAAGAACTTGATGAAAAGATCACCGGGGAGGTGAGGCTTGGCGATGACAATGTCGTTCAAGTCAAGGGTAAAGGAACGGTCGTATTCCAGTGCAAAAATGGAGATCAGTATATCCTCCACGAGGTATACTATATTCCTAAACTTTGCACTAATATCATCAGTCTTAGATAAATGATAGAGAATTGGAGCGAGGTGAATATGGTAGGAGATGCCATAAGGGTGTATGACAATGGCAAGTTATTGATGTTCGTGAAATGCACGTCTACAAGATTAGATTGGAGTTAGCCAAACCAATCTGTCTCCTAGCAAGCTTCGAGAAGCCGGAAGGTGTGGCAGGCGCAAAAAAAAACTCAACCGATGATGCAGCTTGTTCGTCACCTGCGGCAGGAGAGGCAAGTCCATCTACTTTGACTTTGCGCATAGAAGTTCCGGGTTCCCTCGACATCAGCAACGGTGAATTCCAACGACGACGATGGCGAGATCGTCGACGAGCAAGGATGCCTGGACAGCACAGAGGCAATGATGTGGAACTTCAACGGAAGAAGCCTGGTTCCCTCAAAAAGGCAAATTGGGTCGAATTGATGTCTGGTCCATCTAAGAAGAATGACGTTGACAACAGCGAGAAAAAACCCGATGGTTTATCGGAGCAGAGGCTCGATAAGCAGAAGAGCAAGAAGGTTAGAAATCTCTTCAGACTCAGAAAAACTAGCATGGGAGAAGAAGCGGATTGCATTCATGCCAGAACGGCAGACAGGGATACGACGCAGAAAGAAGTGCTGGAAATATTCATGAAGGTGGGAAAGGAGCGGGAAGCTCTACTAACCAATCTTCAAACAAAAGTGAAGAGTCTCGAAGAAAAATTCGCAAGAACACAGAAGGAGGAAAGACCATCGCATTGGCATTATGTGAGATCGAGTTTATGGCAGCCACTGCAACAGCATGTCGAGATATTTGGGCAAGGAACATGCAAAAGAGTCTCATGTTCTGGAGTCATGTCAAGATTAGGAGGGAGTATGTTGGTCAATAATCTTGACCACCGGCCATTACTGTTGCACCGGCCACTATTACACGTTTTTTGTACCAAAACGTGTGATACACATCCTTGATTTAGTCCTATAAATAGCTTAGGAGTTCATGTATCAAAATTACCTCCTCAGCAATAAACGAAATACAGAAAAAGGGAAGTTTTTCCACCAACCTTGCCTTATGACACCATCGATCAAAACCAACACGATCTCCATAAGACCTATAAAACTTATTTGTGGCAGACCACCTGTTCTGTCTAGAGCTTCCACTTTTATCTGACCTTACAATAGCTGTTCTATCCAGAGATTTTACCATTCTGATTGTGACGATCTCATACCCAATGTTCAAAAATGTGCCTGTTCATTTTAAGCACACTTGATCACATATGTTTGTAACTCTTTGGTTCATCAAATTGAGTAAAGTACTTTCACTTGAAAAATAGATGAGAACGCACTACTGATGGTGTTGATGAATGGAGATGATGTAGATTCTAAGTTATGTATGGCAAGTGTAATCCGACGATGTAGCTTTTAAATTGGATAATTTTTGAATTTTAATTCAAAACATAAATGAAAAGCAATAAAAGAAAAATCAACAAATCCACTATTGAGTCAAACCCATAATGTAGATAGGCAAACTCTACTCTTAGAATATCCCATTATGTATCAAGGGTGAGGCTTGTCTACTAGGAAAGTGATTTGTGGACTGAATTGATAGATTGGATCTTGAGTTTTGGGGGTAGAAAACAATCGATACGCTTGCAATGAAGGTTGGCTATCCTATAAAGAGTGATAAGGTCACTATTGATTGGGAGCGTATTACATAAGCTAGAGTTGTTTACAAGCAAAAGGAGGAAGAGATGTTGAAGGTGCCATCAGAGGGAAAGACAAAAGAAGTTGAGGATCTGAAAGGGAAACCCATGGTATCTAAGGTACAAAAGAAAACAGGGAAGGCTGTGATCATTGAGGTGCCATAAATGATGCACAAAGGGAGATGACTATAGTTGAAGATTCTATAAAACGGGATGACATATGGCTTGAGGTCAAGGAAAAGAGCTCAAAAAAGCATAAAACTGGTTCAACTTCTATTAGTGCAAATGAATAGGTGTCTCAGTTAAAATCTAGTGTAGTATTGCTCATGGAAGCTGAGGTGGGTAGATTAAGCAATGAGGTCTCATCTGGTGTAAATGACAATTGCAAGTTGGAGTGTTCGTGGGCTAAATGACATAGATAAGCATAAGACAAAAGGCTGTTTATAGCCAAGTACATGGGATCTCATATCACTCTCTCATTATCCTTACTTTGGATGATTCAAGTATTAAGCCGCATGTATCATTCCAATTTCTGAATCACTGGACATTACATGAAGATTTTGAGATAATAGTGC
Organism: Drosera capensis; assembly: GCA_001925005.1. Taxonomy (NCBI): domain Eukaryota; kingdom Viridiplantae; phylum Streptophyta; class Magnoliopsida; order Caryophyllales; family Droseraceae; genus Drosera; species Drosera capensis. The sequence goes on along the minus strand of LIEC01011421.1, from coordinate 275,356 downwards.
ATCAGGTATGAAATAACAGGGTAATAAGTTTTGCTATATATCGTTTGACTAGCAAGGTTAAACTTTTGAAGCTTGCATTGAAACAACTCCAATATAGAAAGTCCATCTCTAACATCACTATGAGAGTTAATGAGGCTCAAGAGTAATTAATTCTTCTGCAAAATAGGTTGGATTTCAATTTCTCTATCAAGAAAGGCAGAATGGGTTTCAATAACTTAAGAGATTATTGGTAACTCCATTTTTACCAAAAGGCCAAAGACAAATAGCTATCAGGTATGGACAAAAATAATTCCATGTTTTGGTCAAAATACAAGAAGCAGGACCAAAAATCGCTAGCATAACCTCTGAGCTAGGGGTTAGGGTGACTAATCCTAGTGACATTCAAGCTGAATTCTGGGATTCTACTAGAGATTACTTGGTGGTTTCTAGGAGGGATCTTGAATATTTAAGCCCGAAGGCTATTTCTCTAGGGCTTAAGTTGATAATGGAGCAGCAGTTGTTACACTCTGTTGCCTTCGTTGAGGAGGAAATCAAAAAAGCTCCATAGGAAATAGATGATATGAAGACATCTAATCGTAATAGTTATTCAACGAAAAAATTTAAAAGGTAGGAATATAATATCCAAAAAAATGAAAGAAAGTTATATTTGAACTCTGTCAGAGTGGAAGAATATTAAAGCAGATTGATGTCGCATCTGTATGCCGTATTCCCAGATTTGCCTAATGCATTTATGGTGTTTGAATATAGGTCAATTTTATGTTGTTCGATTGTATATAAGGTAATTTCTAAAATGCATGTTCTTAGGTTTATGACTCTTCTCTCCTCTCTTATTAGTAATGCTCATAATGCCTTTGTCACTGGGAGCAATATCACAAAGAATACAAGAACTTTTGTTGGGTATAAACATATGGGTGTTTCTCCAAGAGTTATGCTCAAGATTGTTGTGTCAGCTCTTAAGAATAGTTTGAGACACTTTGAAAATGTCCAAGGGTTAGTTACTAATCTAAGCAAATCCCAGGTGTTTTTTGGTTGTGTTTTTGAACTCTTGTAGCATGACAAGTTTTCATCCTTGAGTATCAAAAAGGAGAGTTCCTAGTTTTTCATCTTGGTATATTTTTGACTGCTAAGAAAATAAGTATAAATCAAGGATTATCAACCACCGATTCATAAGATCCAAGCAAGATGCATGGGTGGGATGCTAAATTTCTATCAATTGTTGGTAGGAGGTGTTGATAGAGGGAATGTTGTTTAGCATATAGTCTTATTAGGCTCTGATCTTAGTTTTTTCTAAATTTGTTCTTGTAAAAGTTGAAAGATTTACAAGAACTTTCTTTGGGGTAGTTCAGAGCAGAAGAAATATAGGAACCTGGTGGGTTGGGAGGAGCTGTGTCACAGTGATCAGAAGAGACGTGGATTGGTGTTCAAGAAAAAAAAAAAAAAGACTTTTTTTAGAGTGGACCAAAGCTCTTCAGGTGAAACTGATCTAGGCAATACGAAAAAAAAAAAAAAAAAAAATTTTTTTTGGGTTAAATGGATTCATTTGAGATATCTAATGTGTGGGGTGTTTGTGTTAAAACAACTGATAACTTACATTGGAAGGGCTTAAAGAGAATCAGGAATAAGTATTTGGGGATCTGTTGCCGTTGAAATCTATGTTCTTTTTAGAACTCCTGCAGGTAAATGCAATTGGTGGATGTGTCTGGGTAAGGACATATTGCCCCATCATGATATGATCACATAGTTAGCTATGAAAAGCAGCTTTAGAATAAGAGAATGGTTAAAGTAGCATTGCCATATGCAGGATGATGTTTTTCTGTTATGTCAACAAGAGAAGGAAACACACCAACATTTGTTCTGCATTGGTGCTTATTTGAAGAGGATAGTATGGGGGATAAATGATATATTGAAATTTCGAATACGTGCAGCGGGTTGGAGTAACAGGTTTATATGGCAAAGTTGTTGAAGGGGAAGTTTGGTATGACAGGAGTTCGTAAGAGGCGTTATGCTTCTATGATATACATGCTTTGATAGCAGCGCAATAAGAGGCTTTTTCACAAAGAGGGGAGAAGACCATAAGAAATCGTGCATGATGTACGAGTATTCATATTGAAGAGATACTAAGTTACTTTATATTGTGAGTGTGGCTGTTGAATTGTTTGTAATGTATGTGGTGTGTGTTAGTAACGTTGTGGTGGTGATTGATTATGTAAATATGTAAAGGAGATGTTTTGTGCTAAATGAAAATTACGGGGGTTGATGAAAACTTTAAATTTTTAGAAAATATTATTTAAAAATAGTTATAAAAATCATAATTAATAAAAAAGCTTTTAATAATTTGTTTAATTTGTTAAAATCTTATCCTTCACGAAATTACGTATAAATTAAACTTAGAATTAAAAAGGTGAATAGAAATATGACAATAATTATATGAAAATATGAAAAAATCAATTTAGGAAATTAATATAGATAATCTATAGGGTGACTTGCTTGAAAATTGAACCTCAATATAAAAATAATGATATTTTAGCACTCTATTATAAGAGATATGGAAAATGTTGTGAATGATCTTCACATATTTTGAAAAACATAGGGTTTTTTTTTTTATATATAAAAAGATAGAATGTAGATGCAACATTTTGACTCTGCGTACATGTCGATGTAAACTTTAACTCATTCTGTGTTAGAATCAAACATCAGTTTTTATGAAATTATCATAAAACACTAATGATAGTTTAACTTTTATATTTCAACTCTAACTAGTGATATTATTTTGTCATATCGTTTAGATGTTACAAAAAGTTTTCAAAATAAGTGTTAAATAGCGTAAAAGTCAAAATATTGTATATATATATTTGAATGGATACAATATTATTTAAACTATTATTATCATATCCCAAAATTTACTTAAATTCATATTGTCTTGAGATCCTAGTCAAAGTTAGACCCACTCTACTGGCACTGTACTAGAGCAGACATTGTACAATAGTAGACCAAGGGGAGTTTGAAAATCGATCTAGAGTTTCAATAACAGTATTTTCTTTGAGAGGGATCGAAATATTGGAAAAATTGATAATCCGTAATAATTTATTCATCTTCTTGTATTGCATGACAATGTTGACGAAACTCTATTCATATTGAAGTTTGAGAAATCAATATAATCACATATATAAATCCTAGACCACTTTTTTCATCGTCAATTGATTTTGAAATGAAACTTTAGAAATTTAATATGATATCAGATCTCATTAAATCGAGCGACCCAACACTACCCACCATCCAAAATATGTCCACAATCAAACCCAATAGAGACATTCACACGAGGGGATATGTTAAAGGAATTCTATCAATAATGAAATTTTGAAAATCAATACAATTATATATATATATATATATAAATTTTGTATCACTCTTTTAATTCTTAATTGATTTTGAGATAGAATCTGAGAGATTTAATAAGCTCATCATCGAAAGGTGACCTATTGCTAGAGCACATGCCAAAAGCTTTTACTTGTTGGTTGATAATGTTTAAAACTAAGAAGAATACTTGTAATGAATGATATGTTGCCCTCACAGTTTTGCCAATGAGTACACTCAAATCGTACCTGTGACATTGCCTAATACCTAGATGACCAAGGTAAAAAAAAATATATAATTCATATAATCAATCTAAAGTAACATAACAGAAAATATATAATTCATATGATCCATCTAAAGTAACATAACAGACACCTTTATTATATTGTGGAGTACAAGCAAAAATATTCTCCTTCCATATCATGCAAAGCACAGCGTATAAGCAACTCATCTATATGTCCCTATCCCATTTCTGTTACATCTCCACATTTATAAATCTCTCACAACAAAACTATGTTCTGGTCATAGGCAGAACTTGAAAAGAGAGCATACAGGCACAATATCGTCTAACATGTCAATGAAGAGCACCGGCAGCAGTTCAAGATCACGATTGAGCCCCTCAATGACGGAGAGGGCATTGACAGGAGTCTCCAACCTAATCAAGCTCCTTCCAACCGGCACCGTCTTCATGTTCCAGTTCCTCAGTCCACTTCTAAGCAACAACGGCTACTGTAACACCTTCAACAAAGTCCTGACTTCCCTCCTCCTTGCTGCGTGTGGCAGTTCATGTGCCTTCGCGTGCTTCACTGACAGCTATATTGACTCCGATGGGAAGACCCGATATGGGGTAGCCACTCGCTCTGGCATATGGCCAGAGCCTTCTCCATGGGATGGTGTCGACGTGTCTAGTTACAAGCTCCGGTTAGCAGATTCGGTCCATGCCTTCTTCTCGGTGCTTGTGTTTGTTTCCCTGGCGGTATTGGATACAAACACTGTTGAATGCTTGTTCCTGGGACTAGAGAAGTCGGAGAACACCATGCTCGTGGTGCTACCACCTACAGTTGGGGCGGTTTCCTCGGTGGTGTTTGCATTGTTCCCAAGTACTAGACATGGGATTGGTTATGCTCCTACTTCTAGCTAAATAGTAGATGTATTAATGTATCATTATAAATAGAAATACAAAATGTAAGAATTTGTTTATTGGTCATCTATATGTCCATTACCTTAGTGATTAATAGTCATCTATATGTGAACTTTTTATTGGTTGATTTTTTAATGAATTAACTAATATCATTAAAAGATTCATTATCAATCATATGATTGATTAAGTAACTATGTGAAAGATTGAAGTAACAATATTACATATTTTTTATTTGATCAATTTTTTTTTATCAAGTATGACGTGAATATTCACATTAAAAAATAAAGTTTTTGTATTTCATTATCTCGTATTACAACAATATTGATGACTTTATGTATTATCTAATATAGAGGTTTCTTTTAACTGAACAATACATGAATAATCGATAAATTGAAGTTTATAATACACAATATAACTACTTAATCTAAAATGAATTATTTGATATTAATAGAAACAATAGAAAATAATATATTAACGATATATTATATATTAACAAAAGATCTATTTGTTTTTAACAGTAAATTATCTTAGGATATAACTTTTTTAAAAATATTCCCAAAACACGAAAAAAAAAATCCGCCTATATTCCATTTTGATACTCTACTAACTTCCCCCCTCTCTCTCCCTCCACCTCCTCCGTCATCGCATCTCCACCCTTGTCATCTCTTTTCTTGCCACTACCACCCCGCCCTGTGTTCCACCACCACCATCTCCTTCACCTTTTCTCCCATCGTCAAACCCTCTCATCATCAAAAAACAAAGACACCAGCAACATACAATCATCTCCGATAAATCTCACAGCATAGAAGAGCCCTAACTACAAGAACCGAAAAAGTATGTGTATGTATGTGTGTGTGTGTTTGTGATCGATGGAGACAATATTATTTTTGGTTTGTGCTAACTGAAAGAATATTTTCAAAACAATAACGTAATGTTTTTTTATTTTTGAACTGACGCATTGTTTCGTTGAATTGACCACATGTCTCGATTTGGATACGAGATTCAATTTGAACTGGTTTTGGGTTTCTATTTGAAATTCATCTTTAAGAAAGAACAAAGCATATATGAAACAAATCACCATCAACCTCGTCATACGAAGGTGTTTGAATCAATCAAAAATGAAAATCAATCGCTTGTCAGGAATGGTGTAAACCACACAGGAGGCAGGCGCCAAGAACGCACCGATGCAACTGGGAGAGGCTCGATTCTTCTTGTTTCAAAGTTGAAGATCCCGACATCGTGAACAAGTTCATAATCATGTCCCACTAAAGAGCTATCGCTAAAGTAGATCTTGTTGCTAATTAGTTGGCTTGTGGGAAACTCCACGAAACTCAGATAAATCAAGGGGTTGACTCCCCAAAAGATCTCATAGTCTCTAATGTCATTCATCTCCTTCCAGCCTTCCTCAAAATTGATCAACCTATGCAACTTGAACCCCATGATGAAATAAACGTAAGGGTCACATTCCTGGCTAATGAAGAACAGCTCGTTTTCATGCGATACCACCAATCTTTTTTTTTTTTTTTTTTTTTTGCAGTTCATCTCTCTAATGGGGACTAACACGATTTCCATGTACGGGTTAGAATCTTCAAGGCTGCAAACCCCTAATCTATCATTGTCAAGAACATATAGAATTTCGTTCCACAAGACCACGTCCTCGACAAAGACCACTTAAGGTTGATAAATCGCAGTCCAAAAACTCTTGGCTTCTCCATAAGCAACTCTACAGAAGGCCAAGCGTCCCCTGAGAACCACCAGCGCTACGTAACCCTCCTTACTGTCATATTGTACCCAGCAGCAAGCTAGATAGCATTCGATACAGGATAGCCAAAGACAATCGTTGTAGGTGACGGGCATCTAGTACTAAGCATAGGAACAGAGAAACGGTAGTCCGAGACCCCTAGCAAGGTGCTAAATGTTGGTAGTTGGATTCGCTGTTTCGTGATGGGGTTGAAAAGGATGATGAGGGGGCCATCTTCTACCATGGCAAGCCAACCACAAATCCTTCACTGAACTCTACTGCAGATTCTATTCTTCAATACATACTAGTGAACTCTCTTTCTCCCTTCTTTTCGATTCAGATCACTTAAGTAATCTTTGATATCTAATTGTTTTGCACGCTTGCTTTTCAATTACTCGTTCGATGGCCTCACTCACTGAGCCTCAACGATGCTCTTTTATAGACTGAGGAAATGAACCCGTGACTATATACAAGACCTGATGTGACAGCTTGCCACATGTGAGCCTCAACTTATGTTGATAGCTCACCTTATTCAGATCCTCGTATTATCATACTCTGAACTTCAAATTTTTTATTTGGCTAAACCTCAGACCTTTGACCCAAATCCCAACAACCATCTCTACTACACTCTAGTCTGGTGCACCTTATTCTGTACTAAGTACTTTGAGACCTCGTCTGCACCCAATCCCTGCTACAACTTCGTCTGTACTCAGATCTGATGGACTTCATACATTATTGTGTTGGTCCTCGTTTGCAAGTCAAATCCTAGAACCTGAAGCATCTGTATGTCTTTTGTTACCCATGCATATCTTCTTTGCTTTGCCAAAATTCTTTATAGTAGTCTGTATCTGGTGGCTCACATAATGCTCTTCATTTTTGGCCGTCTGCTCTCCAGCATCAGACATAAACTGTAACTACCTACTTGATTTCTAGCCTAAGCATACTAACAACATCATGGATGATACTCTTAAGTTTTGTTCATCAATTTCTATACAAGTGAAGGGTTGCACATTCTTATCAATCTCCCCCTAAATTGATGCTAACAAAACTTCTAAGTAAAACAACAAGTTAACTACTTATCTTACATCTTAATTACATTATTTTTGAAAGAAAAAAGAGACTTTAATGCAATAGAGAAATTTACCTTTACCTGTGATGCTTACTTTCTCTGCTATGCTTTTGATGTCGTTCCTCTGATGTACCTCTGCTACGTTTATGAGGTTATTCCTCTGGTGTTTTTTGGTATCTTCTTCTTTCCTCATGGGGCTGGTCCCCCTGAATTCTATGGCTTGATGTATTTTCCCTTTGATGCTTTGACCTTTTTTTAGACCTTTCGCCCTCTGCTTCAGCTGTTTGTCTTCTTTTCGAATATTCAATAGTTTTGCTCATTTCTGTAGACTTGTCCTTTGCTGCAGAATTCTCCCCCAGTGCTGCAGCTTTCTCTAAAGTCTTCTTCTCCTTCTTTTTGTTAACATTAAGGGTACTTGTAAGGGCTTCAATGGCAATCCTTATCGCTCTTAGTTCAGAAGAGGTGGTCTTGTGAGCAATAGTATCCTTGGTTGTTACCAGTTGAAGTTTGGTTTCTAGCAGTCATAATCTTGTGTCATTATTATGAATATGGTCGATAAGCTACTGTTGAGTGGTTGCAAGGCTATTTGAGATTGTATTGCTATGCTTGTTGAGATTGCACACAAGATTATAATCAACTTGTTGAGATTGTGTCATTATCAACTTAGTCAAGGCTGTTGAGTGGCATGCAAGGCAGTCATAATCAGCAGATTGTTGTCTCCTTAGCTTGTTAAGATTGGACAAGCTGAGATTATATTGCTAAAGATTCATGGCATTGGCCCTTTGTATTTGGTTATGAGTCCTACTACTAAGTTGGAGAGTGTTGCTTGAAAGTCTCCAAAGCATTTGTTTCTCGTTTTCTTTTTTGTTTCCAAGTCTACTGTAATTGATTGCAGACTATTGAGAACCTCATAAAATGCATCCTTTGACCATTCATGCATGTTGTAGACTTCTTGATCTAGTTGTCAAACTCTATACTCTACTGTAGTTTTTTATGGATAGGATTCCTGATGTGCAGAATCTGTACTCTACATCTTGCAGTAGATGATGATTTGTCATGAATTGAAATTATTTGGAAGTCTCCAAGAGCTTGCCTTAGATTTCTAGCTATCGTTTTGGGTGTCATCTATATGTCAGATATACCACTGTAGAGAAATCCTTGTGGAAAACCCACAGATGGTGGATTTTCCCTTGTTTGCACCATACTAAATGAGGAAGGTGGTGAAAACACGATGTTTAGTGGGCTTGCCCCTCCTGACGATGGGGAGTTTCACCTATCCATTTTTGATTTATTTCTTCAAGAGTGACTTCTTTTGAGAGTGTGATTTGCTGCAGTCTCTGTTGTATCTATAGATTCATCCTCCACTATGATTATTTCTTCTATCTGTGTAGGAGTAAGATCAAGCACAGTTACTTGTGTGAACTCTGCTGCATTTGTGAGCTATATGCATTCTATAGTAATTTCTTATGGTGTAGTCTTTGCTGTATCCTTAATTGGAAATGTCTCAGCTGCTTCTGATTCATTCTATATTATACGTTTTTCTATTGGAAGGTCAGCTACAGGTGATTCTTCTACTTGTCCATTTACTGGTGACTTTGCTACATTTTCTTCTGTAGATTACTCGACTGTTGGTTCTTCTATAGATGACTCGACTACTGGTTCTTTTACAGATGACTCGGTTGCTGGTTCTTCTACAACAGACTGTTCTTCAGTTGATTTGTCATGAACTCCTTTTTCAGCCACTTGATCAATAATATCATCATCATCATAAGTTTCAGAATATGGTAAATCATCATCACCATCATCTCCTGATGCCTATGTTCTTCTTATGGTTGGTCTGGAGAGATAGTCATAGATTTCCAACGTTGTAACCCTGACATGCTTATCTACCTATCTCTTCATCTCAATCTCCACTTTAGGAGAATGCAAAAATTCGATGTGCTGTAATTGTGTTTGTCTGTGCCTCATTGTCTTCAGTATTGAGTCCTTGACTTCAAGAACTCCACTGAACAAGATGTATGGTTCAATGGGTCTTTTCTTCTTGTTTGCTTCCATCTTTTGAACTTGAACTAGTAGAGATTCCAAGTCTCCTATAGAGATTCCAATTCTTGGAATTTGTCTCTGTTTGGCTGTGAAGGTTGATTTCTAATAGTTCTAAATATCAAGCAATGAAAGCGAATAAAGAGACACAATATTTATACGGGTTCATATACTTGTTATCAATTGATAAACAAGAGTTTAGTCCAGTCTTCACTTGGTGACCAGTGTAGTCAAGGTAAGAGGTGAGTATCACTATCTTCTTGTTTTTAGCTTACAAGACAACTTCTTTTTACAAGCTTGACAACTTGTAGAAAAGATAAAGACCCACGATCTTCACACAGATTCAGCAATCTGAACTCTGCTATAGAGAATGTTCTTCTTGCAGACTTGTAAACTCTTCTTTTCACAATTCAGTTCTCTTGAGTAATCTTTGAATGTTGATTGCTTTTGCACGTTTTCCTTTCAATCCTTTTTCAACAGCATTTCTTCAAGAGCTTCATTGGTTTCCTTTTATAGGCATAGGAAATGAACCTACTGTAGCTTGTTTTTGATGCTGACATCTCGCCACTCGTGTCCCCTACCATCTTGTCTTTTATGCTGGTAGTCCACTATCTCTAGAATTTGTGTCGTTTCTGCTTTAACTCAAATCTTAGTTTGACTGACTCCAGACCTATGACCCCACCATCAGCAACAAGCTCTATTGCATCCAGTTTGCTACACCTTAGTATGTATACTATTATAGTCTACAAAGCCCTCTGTAGTAGTATGCATCTGGTGGCTCATTTGATCTTCATCGTCTATAACCGTCTGCACTACAGTATCCAATCTAGAGTACAACTACCTACTTGACTTCAGCCTAAACAACATAACTGCATTATGATTAATACATCTCATTTTTGTTACATCAAATTCTATACAATTAGAGGAACTGCACATTCCTATCAGTATATACCATTCTGTTTCGTAAGAAGTATAAGGAACATACATTGTTAGTGCAAAGTTGTGTTGATGATATTATAGTTGGTTGCACTAATAATAAACTTTGTGAACAATTTGCAGAACTAATGAAATCTAAATTTCAGATGAGTTTAATGGGGGAGCTAAAATATTTTTCAAGACTTCAAGTACAACAATTAGAAAGTGGAATCTTTATAAATCAATCTAAGTACTTAAAGAACACAATTAAAAAGTATGGCTTAGACAGTGCTGGTTTTATGAAAACTCCCATGAGCACATCGATAAAGATAGATAAAGATGAATATGGAAAGAAAATGACTCAAACAATGTATAGAGGAGTAATAGGGTCATTGTTATACCTTACTACATGCAGACCAAACATTCTGTCAGGTTCGAGTTTCAACCTAGAGGGGGAGGGGGTGGGGTGAATAGGTTGTTTAAGATGTTAATGGTCCTTTTATGGGGAATACTAATTTCGTGCAGACTATTGCTCTATGCAGACTGCTCAGGTAGTCTGCAGATAACAATTGGTAGTCTACAGTAGAGATTGGTAACTCTTTGAGTTTATCTCTTTTTGCCTGTGATGATTTATTAGAAGTAATTCTAAATATCAATATAATGAAAGCAATAAATAGACACAGTATTTATACTAGACACTCGATATCAAATGATGATCGAGAGCTTAGTCTAGTCTTCCCTTGGTGACCACTGTAGTCAAGCCAAGAGGTGAGTATCATAATATCCTTGTTTGAGTTTACAAGAAAATTTCCTTTTACAAGTTATCTAACTTGTATGAAAGACAAAGAACCTAGACGCTTTGCACAAATCCAAACTCTGGACTCTACTGCAAGACTTTGTTCTTCTGCAGACTAATGACACTTTCAACTGTATCTTCACGACTTAGCTTTCTTGAGTAATCTCTGAATTGCAATATTTCTTTGCACTCTTTGCTTTTCAATCCACGTTCAACAGCTCTACTCAATAAGCCTCATCGGTTCCCTTTTAAAGGCTCAATGAACGAACCTATTAGCAGACAGTGCACTGTTCCTAGAATGACACTTTGCCACTAGTGTTCCCCACCATCTCGTTCCTGATGCTGGCAGTCCACTATCTCCTGAATTTGTATCGTTGCTACTTTAACTCAAATCCTCGCTTGACTAACTTCAAACCTCTGACCCCACCCTGGTAATCACCTCTGCTACAATCCAGTCTGCTGCGACTTCTAGTCTACACCCAATCTCTGTTACAACCCTTGTCTACACTCAGATCTGACTCAGTTCATGCCTTTCCATGTTGGTCCTCGTCTGCAACCTGAGTCCTTTTGTTGCTTATCAATGCACTAGCTATTTATCCAAAGTCCTATGTAGTAGTCTGCATCTGGTGGCTTGCACGATCTTCATTCATCTGCAACCGTCTCCTCACTGGCATCTGACCTAGACTGCAACTACCTACTTGACTTCTAACCTAAACATACTAACTACATTATAACTAATACACCTAAGTTTTGTTACCTCAATTTCTTTACAAATGGAGGGATTGCACATTTCTATCACATTCAATATGCAGTCTGTGTCTGTGCAAGATATCAATCTGATCCCAAGGAATCCAATTACACGGTAGTAAAGAGAATCCTCAGATCTCTTAAACGAACTCCAAACCTTGGTGTATGGTTTACTCCAAATGAAAAACCTTTTGATATTCCAATAGAAAAACAAATTGCAGATATCTTTACAAAACATCTTGATGAGAGTAAGTTTACTCAATTTAGAGGAGAATTAGGTATACTTGATTTAAAACAGTGAAACTGACAACAAATGCACTACTGCTCTACTGCATATGTAGAACGCAGATCAGCATTATTTTATACAGACTAGCATTATTGCTCTACTACCTGTTGCTTACGTGGATGCAGACTACAAACAATATTGCTTTACTGCAATTTATTTTTGGAAAAAATATTAACTTTACAAAAACGGTTTTTCACAAATCACGCCAATTGTAACGGGTAGAAACTTCTAGCAACGGTAATATTTTTAGAGACTACAAAAGGAGAATTTTTTCTAAACGAAAATTACTTTACACTCTCTCATACCCTCTCTCTCTCTCTCTCTAAGCACTGAAATTCTCTCTCTAATCTCCAAACCCTCTACTACAATCAAGAACCGAAAACCATAGCTTTCAATTTTTTTTCAAATTCATATTTAAAACAAAAATTCGTTTACATACACTCTTCGAAATGGCCAACACTCCATCAAACATCTAAAAAAAAGAGCTCTAAATCTGATGAATCAATCCCATCAAGAAATATTGAACTCCAAACTAGAGTTGTGTTCGACTCTAGCAGTATTCGAGATGAATCAGATGAAGTAAAGGAAGTTGCCGATCTAATTCAAGAAGTTGGACTCAAGAACTTCTGCGAATGAACCAACAGAATTTATGAAGAAGCAGTACATGATTTCATCAACAAAGCAAAAGTAACGGACAACTTGCAGTTAATCTCCTACACCCCTACTACATCGAAGATGGCAATCTACATCAAGGGTGATGACCTTGCACAATCTTTCAACCTTTCAAATGAATGATCGAGGATAATTCCACCTGAAATTGTGACAACGGAGAGTAATGCCATGCTTCCAGAAGACAAGTGGAATGAGGGAATAAGAACTATGAAGAAGTTCTTATCCAAACAGCACAAACTGCTTGTTGATATAGTCAAGAAAGTCATCCTTTCAAGAGAATTCAGCAAAGATCAGATTACAACTGATCAATAGGAGATCATGTGTACCATCCTCACAGGACATGAAGTCAACTGGGCACAATTGCTCATGTATCAGATTGTAAAGGCTGTATAATCAAAACAACCATTGTTTGGAAGAGTGATCAGCATTCGTCTTAAATAGAAATTGCAATTATCCGACAAAAAAAGGAGGCCATGGACTGTGGCCAAGCAAATTGACATCAAGAAGATAGGCAAGCAGCCTATTGGATTCACAAAGCAAACTAGAGCAATACAAACCACTGTTAAGCCTGCAAACCAGCCACTCAAGTCTATAGAAGTGCAGACGAGAAGAAAGACTGTGTAGACGACCACTGTAATACAGAAAAGATAAGCAAATCAAGAAAGCGCCAGTAAGAAGAGCACAACCACCCAAGAAGAAGCAGTAGAGGATAACAAGAAGGAAGCTAATCATGCAAGCTTCTGATGAAGAAACCATATCTGATCATCCTGTTGTAGAATCAACTCTAATAGAGGTGAAAGTATAATCTACAGATGTATAGATTGGACACATTACTGAGCTCTTATCCTCAAGAATGCCCCTAAGGCACCGGAGTTAGCTACACTCCATGATGCCAATGTGGCATTGAAATTCTTGAAGAATAGAGCAAACGAGAATCTGCAAAGCCTCATTCTAGAAACTCAGAAGAGTTTAATGATGGAGGAGACTACTGAACGCCCTCGAGCACATTTCACAAAAAGACTTACTACTGAAGGATACAAAGAGAATGAGATAAGGAAAATAGAAGCTGATCTCGCAGCTGTATAGACTGGACCAGCTCAAGCTACCTCTGCTTCACCCTCCCTAACAATAGGAACCACTGCAATAGAGCCTACAACCATCTTGACACTTTTATAGGTTCAAGGAACGAACCTACAACATGGTACTATTTTAGATGTTGACACTTTGTCACTCGCGTCCCCAATCATCTTGTTTCTAATGCTAGCAATCCACTAACTCTAGAATTTGTGTCGTTGCTATTTATACCTCAAATCTTCATTTGAATGACTTCAGACCTTTGACCCTACCTCAGCAATCATCTCTGTTGTACTCCAATCTGCTGTAACCTTTAGCCTACACTCAGTCTTTACCGCATCCTTAGTCTACATCCCATACTACAACCCTAGTCTACACCCAGTCTCTACTACAACTCTGGTCTGCACTCAGATCTAATGCACTTCATGCATTGTTGTGTTGGTCCTTGTCTGTAAACTCATTCCAGATCCTGAAGCCTTTGATGGTCTATTGTTGCTCACTAATGCCTTAGTTGTTTAGCCAAAGTCCTATGTAGAAGTCTTCATCTGGTGACTCAAATGATGTCTATCATCTATAACCGCCTATACTCTAGCATCCAACTTAGACTACAACAACCCACTAGACTTCTAGCCTAAACACACTAGCTATATTATGGCTAATACATCTCAGCTTTGTTACATCAATTTCTATACAATTGGAGGGATTGTACATTCCTATCATGATGAGTTGATGGTCGTTTGCAACTTTTACCTTCTTGATGAAGTTTAGTACGTACTCATCATAGATCTCGCTTGTCTTTTCACACAAATACGTTAGACCGGTATCTTGGATTAGTTCGAATATTTCCTTGAGTTCATCTGATTCGTTCTTCAGAGTTTCGAAATCCAAGACAACTCCTGTTTGTAACTCAATTTTTCTCGATGGACTTCTTTATTCTTGAGATTTATGGCTCTTTTGAGGGGTGTTGGATTGAGTGTTTGTTATTTCAAGAAATTTGAAAGTGATTTTTTGAGTTTTAGAATTGAGTCAAAAGCGTTACTGTAATCAATAAAAGTAAATTGCAAACCTAGGGTTTTGTAGTAGAGTGTTATAGAGAGAGAATGAAGGTAAGAGAATTAAGAGAGAAAATAAGAGAGTAAAGGTGTTTTAATTAAAAAAAAACTTCAAAATTGATACCTTCGAAAATTATTACCATTGCTAGCTTTAGCTAGCCGTTACACAGATTCAATCATTGTTTTGATCGTTGCGTGATTCTTGGCAATCAGTTTTTAAAACATTATTTTCTTTCCAAAAATATAGATGAAGTAGAGCAAGAGTATCTCCAGTCAGCATTCTTCATGTGCAACAAGTAGTAGAGTGAAATAATGCTAGTCTGCATACCATAAAATAATGATAGTATGGATTCTACATGTGGAGTAGAGTAGTGGAGCATTTTTGCCAATTTATTATTTTTAAATCAATTATACCCAATTCACCATATAATTGAATAAATTTGCTCTCATCGGAGACTTTGTAAAAATGTCTATAATTTATTTTTTTGTTGGAATACATACTCCAATTTAATATGACCTTTTTTCACATGATCTCTGATAAAATGATATCTGATATCAATGTGCTTGGTTCTTGTATGAAAAATTGGATTTTCTAAAATTGCCATTGTAGATGTGTTGTCACAAAATATTGAAGTTTTAGTGAATGTCATAACGTAGTCTACAAGTTGTGACCTTATTCACAGTACTTATGCAGTACAACTTCCTACAGCTATGTATTCTACTTCTATGGTAGAGATTGACATAGTGGTCTATTTTTTGCTAAACCATGAAATTAGTCTTGTACCAAGGAATTGACATGATCAACTTGTGCTTTTTCTGTTGACTCTACAACCTGCAAAATCTACATGTGAATAACCTATTAGCATAAAATCCGATTCCCTAGGATACCATACACCCAGATTTGGAGTTTCTTTGAGATATCTCAGGATTCTCTTTACAGCAGTGTAATGGGATTCCTTGGGATCAGATTGATACCTAGCACACACGTAGACTGTATATTTGATATGTGATTGCAGTAAGGTATAGTAATGAGCCTATTATTCCTCTATACATTGTTTGAAATTTTCTCTTCTCACTTCCATCCTTATCTATTTTTATTGATGTACTCATAGGGATTTTCATATGGCTTGTACTTTCTAATCCATACTTTTTTATTGTGTTCTTTAGGTAGTTATATTGATTTAAGAAAATCCCAGTTTCTAATTGTTATATCTGAACTCCTAGAAAGTATTTTAATTCCCCCATTATGCTCATTTGAAATTTGACTTTCATTAATTCAGTAAACAGCTCACAGAGTTTATTATTGCAACCAAATATAATGTCATCAATGTAAATTTACACTAACAATATATGTTCTTTATAATTTTTAAGTAATAAGGTGGTATCTATCTTTCTTCTCTGAAATTTATCCTCACATAGAAAGGTTGAGAGAGTTTCATACCATGCTCTTGGAGCTTGTTTTAATCCATATAATGTTTTTTCTAACCTATAAACCAGGAGGTTGTTCAACATATATACTTTCTCTTGCTTTCCATTTAGAAAGGTACTTTTTAAATATATCTGGTAAACTTTGAATACTGGATATGCAGCATAGGCAAGGAACATCCTAATGGCTTCCAATCTTGCAACAGGGGCAAATGTCTCATCAAAATCGACTCCCTCTTCTTGTGAGTATCTTTTTGCAACTAACCTAGCTTTGTTTCTGATGACTTTCTATTTTCATTAGTTTTGTTTTTGAATACCCATTTGCAGCCAACAACTGGATAATTTATGGGTCTTGATGTTAGATATCATATTTCATTTCTTTGAAACTCACTCAATTCTTTTTGCATGGCAACTACCCAGTTTGGATCACTTAGGCCTTCATTTGTTATCTTTGGTTCTATTTCTATATGAAGCAAGCAAACAGGAATTCTTTGGTTGTTGCCCTTCTAGTTTACACAGGAGCATCCTTGTCTCTAATGATGTCTTTCTATATATGTGCCTTGTTCCATCTTCTCTTGTCTTGTTCATGAGTTGTTTGTTCCTATTGTTGTTACATGCTAGATTATTCTGAATCTACTGCTTTGTGGTTTACTTCAGTATGTGCAGACGATTCTTCCTTTTCTATAGTTTTAATTCCTTCGTCTGTATCCTGTTCATCATATACGCATGCACATTCATCTCGCATGGATATTTTATATTCATCAAAGGACACATGTACTGACTCCTCAACTGTCTGTGATCTTATATTATATACTCTAAAGGCTTTACTAATTGTGGAGTATCCCAAGAAGGTTCCTTGTCTGTCTTAGGATCAAACTTGCCTAGATGATTTTTGTTAGTGTTATGTATATAGAATTTACATAAAAAGACATGAAAATATTTGAAACTTGGTGTCTTTCCTTTCCATAATTCATAGGGGGGTCTTTTCATGCAGTTTGTGTATAATGCATCTGTTTTGAATATACCATGCAGTGTTTATTACTTCTACCTAGAAGCTTTTTGGTAAGTTTGCATCAGCAAGCATTGTCCTAGTTGCTTCTATAAGTTTCCTATTTTTCCTTTCTACTACACCATTTGTTGAGGTGTTCTACGTGCTAAGAAGTTATGCTTTATTCTATGATCATTGTAATAGGGTATGTACTCTTGTTTGATCAAATTCGGTACCATGATCTCTTTTGATTATAATTACGTCAAAGCCTTTCTAATTTTGAATTTGTCTTAGGAGTCTAGTCAACACACTGCAAGTTTTGCTCTTAGGGTATATTTCTATCTACTTAAGCTTTCTACCGCAACTGGACCAAAAAGATCCATATGTAATAATTCCAGAATTCTATTTGATTCTAATGAATTTAGAGGTTTAAACCTTGTTCTAGTATGCTTTCCCTTTTGACATGGTCTGTACAGTTTATCTTTTCTATATTTTATTTGAGGAAGACCTCTTACTAGATTCTATGAGGATAGTTTGGCTATAGTTTTAAAATTTTAAGTGAGCTAATTGTTTATGCCATAGCGAGTTTGTATCTCCTTGCACAGATCCTTCACTGGATTTTGCTGGATCTTCTATTCTTCAATGTAGACTATTGAATTCTCTTCCTGTGTTCTTTTCGATTTAGCTCACTTAAGTATTCTTTGAATCTCTGATTGTTTTGTATGCTTGCTTTTTCAATCACTCGTTCAAGAGCACTACTCACTGAGCTTCAAAGATCCTCTTTTATAGCCTGAGGGAATGAACCTGTGACTTATATACAGGACCTGATATGATAGCTGGTCACATGTGAACCTCAACACATTTTGACACCTCACCTTTTTCAGATCCTCATACTTTCACACTCTGAACCTCAAATCTTTGATTTGACTGATCCTCAGACCTTTGACCCAAACCCCAAACCATCTCTATTGTACTCCAGTCTACTGCACCTTAGTCTGCACTCGTTACTGTGAGACCTCGTTTGTACCCAATCCCTGCTACAACCTCGTCTGCATCTAGATCTGATGCACTTCATGTATTGCAGTGTTAGTCCTCGTCTGTAAGTTCAATCCTTGATCATGAAGTTTTTACAGGTCTTTTGTTGCACAAGCATGTCTTAGTTGCTTAGCCGAATTCCTCGATAGTAGTCTACATTTAGTGGCCTATATAATGCTCTCTATCTGTGGCCATCTGCTCTCCAGCATCTGACCTCGACTGTAGCTACCTACTTGATTTCCATCCTAAGCTCAGTAACAACATCATGGCTAATACTCCTATGTTTTGTTCATCAATTTTCTATACAAGTGAAGGGATTGCACATATCTATCAGGTTGTTTTAAAAACTTTTTGATATATAACAGCAGAGTGTTTAACTAGTATGCACTAGTTGTTCTTGAAAACAATAAGATGTGTCTACTTTAGAGACTTATGCATTCGAAGATTGTCTCTTTTGGCTTCATTTTGAGGTTTGCCCAATAATTTGTCTGTCCTTGATATGTGCTCTGTCACCTTTGCCTCTATGGATTGAATGATCTATAGAGCTTCTTGTAATTCTATCTTTTTCGTATTTCCTATTGTAGTTGATGTTATAGCCCAAAAATCAAATGCAGTTGAGGGGCATTCTCCTTCAATTCCAACTAGTTCCATTCCAACAGTAGAGATGGGAATGAGTGCAGTTGTGAGGGATTCCATCTCAAGTGTTGCAGTCCTGATTGATAGGGAGACTGCAGTAGAGGCGCTGAGGGGTTGGCCAGTCTGCATCCTTCTCAAATTGGCCTCAATGTCTTCTATTTCTTTTCTTGTGTATCGTTGAGAATTTAGCTCTAGTCTGAGCTGTGTCATAGGTCCTTCCTTAACTTTCAGCCCCTGCCTCGATATACTCCAATGGAATGTGTAAGGTTCAAGTTTCAACCTAGACGGGGGTGAATAGGTTGTATCAAAACTTATTTGCGGAATACTAGTTCTTTGCAGACCAATGTTCTATGAAGACTACTTAGGTAGTCTGCAGATGATAGTTGGTAGTCTACAACAGAGATTTATAACTCTTTGAGTTTATCTCTGTTTGGCTGTGATGATTTGTTAGAAGTAATTCTAAATCTCAATGCAGTAAAGGTAATAAATAGACACAATATTTATACTAGTTCAGACACTCGATATCAAATGATAATTAAGACCAGTGTAGTCAAGCCAAGAGGTGAGTATCACTATCTTCTTGTTTGAGATTACAAGAAACTTCCTTTTATAAGTTGTCTAACTTGTACAAAAGATAAAGAACCTAAATGCTTTGCATAGATCTAAGCTCTCAACTCTGTGCAAGATTTGTTCTTGTGCAGACTAGTGATACCCTCTACTTGTATCTTCAAGATTTTGCTTTCTTGAGTAATCTCTGAATATCTTGATTGCTTTGCACTCTTTGCCTTTCAATCCTTGTTCAACAGCACTACTCCAATAAGTTTCACTGGTTCCTTTTTAAAGGCTCAAGGAACGAACCTATGGTAGACAACACACTATTCCTGGAATGACAGTTTGCCACTCGTGTCCCCCACCATCTTGTTCCTGATGCTGACAATCCACTATCTCTTGAATTTGTGTCATTGGTATTTTAACTCAAATCTCCGATTGACTGACTTCAGACCTTTGACCTAACCACTAGCAACCATCCTCTGCTGCACCCAGTCTGCTGAACCCAGTCTGCTGCAACCTTGAGTTCACACTTAGTCTTTGCTGCAACCCTAGTCTGCATCCCTAGTCTGAACCCAGTCTCTACTGTAACTTTGGTATGCACCAAGTTCTACTGTACTTTGATGTATTCTATATTGATCGTCATCTGCAAGCTCAATCCTTAGATCCTGGAGACTTTGATGTTCTTTTGTTACTTATCAATGCAATAGTTGTTTATCCAAAGTCTTCTGTAGTAGTCTGCATCTGATGGCTTGCACAATCCTAATACATCTACAACCGTCTGCTCACTGGTATCTAACCTACACTACAACTACCTACTTGACTTCTAGCCTAAACACACTAACTACATTATAACTAATACATCTCAGTTTTGTTACATCAATTTCTATACAAGTGGAGGGATTGTAGATTTCTATCACAATATCATATAGTATAGCCATTTCTGTCTTCTTTGGAGGGATGGCCTTTAATGATGTCCCTCCTTTAATGGTTGCAAGAGGAATCATTTTAGGTTCTGTTGTTGACTTCTGTGCACTGGTTCCAGTCTACTCATTTACAGGTGCAGACTGAGTTACTTCTTCTTCTACGGCTTGTGCAATAGGTCTCCTCTTTTGAGGTCTGAAAAATAAGCTTCCTTCTTGTAACCCTTGTCTGCTTTTCTTTTGTAGTTTGCTTTTGTTTGCTTTTCTCCTTTGGCTTCACACCAGGACCTTCTTGAGAGGCTGATCTGAAGCTCTTGACGTTGCCTATAATTCATTTGCCTTCTTTGAGAAGCCAACTGGTTGCTTCCCTATCTTCTTCACATCAATCTGATTTTCCATAGTCTAAGGCCTTCCTCTCTTGTCTGAGAGTTTAAGCTTTTCTTTGAGATTTATGATGATGACTCTACCAAAAAGTGATTGTCTGGCCTCTATTGCTTTGGCCAGTTAGTACATCAACAGCTTCGCCTAATCAATTGGATGTTTGGTGAGGATTGCACACATGATCTCTTGCTAATCAGAGATAATTTTATCCTTGTAGAATTCTTTGGACATGATCACCTTCTTCACTAGGTCTACTAGTAGCTTATGTGCCTTTGACAAATACTTCTTTTTTAAGATCTTCACTTAGTATTTCTTGTCTTCCATCACTCACCATTGAGACTGGAATGTCTCCAGGTCCTTCCGTTGAGACTCTAGACATTTGTTCAAAGTCGTTGGGAGAAATACTTCTTAACTGTATTTTTATGGTATTTAGCCTGATTTTTGAATAGTCTACTATTTAGTTATTGAACCTGAAGACCTAGAAAATATTTCATCTCTCATATTAAACTCATTTAAAATTTTGATTTCATTAAGGCAACAAATCTTTCACATAGCTTATTGTTAATGTAACCCGAATATAATGTCATCTACATAGATTTGTACTAAATGTGTACGCTCCTTATGTTTCTTAAGAAATAAGATAGTATCTACCTTTTCTCTCTGAAGATCATTTTAACATAAAAAGGTTGAAAGAGTTTCATACCATGTCCTTTGAGCTTGTCTTAAGGCATATAAGGCTTTGTCTAACCTATAGACATGATTTGGATGTTCAAAGTTTTCAAATCCAAGAGGCTGTTCAAGATAAACCTCTTCTTGTAGCTTTCCGTTGAGGAAGACACTCTTTATATCCATCTGATAAACTTTGAATCCTTGGTGTACAACATAGGCAAGGAACATTCTTATGGCTTCTAATCTTACAATGGGGACAAAGGTTTCATCAAAGTCAATCTCTTCTTCTTGCGAATAACCTTTGCCACTAGCGTGGCTTTGTTTCTGATGATTATTCAATTTTAATCAAGCTTATTTCTAAACATCTATTTGCAGCCGACAACTGGATAGTTTTTGGGTCTAGACATCAGATACCACACTTTATTTCTCTGAAATTCATTCACCTCTTTCTGTGTGGCATCAATCTAGTTTGGATCACTTAGAGCTTCATCTATTATCTTTGGCTACATTTCTGATATGAAACATGCATTCTTTAGTTGTTGCTTTTTCTAATCTGCACTGGTGCATCCTTGTCTCCAATGATTTTCATCTTGTGTATGTGCCCTGATCCAACTTCTTTTATCTTGATCAATAGTGATGTGCTCGAGTTGTTGTTGTATTGAGAGTTGCTCTAGCTCTTCTGTAATAATTTTTCTTTCTGTGCTTGTAGATTGCTTATCCTTTTCTACAACAATTGAGTTCTTGTCTACATCTTGTTCATCATTTATGCATGCACATTCTTTATCAAAGATATTAGCAGTACGAATAGATACTTCAGATTCATGAAAGGAAACGTGAACCGATTCCTCAATCGTTTGTGTTTTCTTGTTGTACATTTTGAAGGCTTTGCTAGTTATAGAATATCCTAGAAATGTTTCTACATCTGTCTCAAGATCAAATTTTCTTAGGTATTATTTATCACTGTTGTGAATATAGCATGGGCATCCAAATGCATGGAAGTACTTGACACTTGGTGTCTTTCCTTTCCACTTTTCATAGGGAGTAGTTTGAGAACTCTAGTTGTTCCTAATGAGTGTATTGATTTGAAACTTGCTTTGGTCTTCTTGCCTTCTTGGCATGACTTATATATTTTGTTGGGGTGTCCTAGGTGCTGAGAAGTTGTGTTTTATACCATGATCATCATAATATTTATCGGCTCATGCCCGATCAAATTCAGTGCCAAGATCACTTTTGATTGCGACTACTTTAGTTCCATTTTTATTTTGCACTTGTCTTAAGAACCTGGTCAACAAACTATAAGTTTCACTCTTTTTGTATAAGAATGCTTCCCATGTATATTTTGAGTAATCATCTACTATAATTTGGGTATATTTCTTTCTATTTAAGCTCTCTACTTCTACTAAACCAAAAAGATCCATATGGAGTAGTTCTAGAACTCTAGTTGTTCCCGATGACTGTATTGATTTGAAACTTGCTTTAGTCTACTTGCCTTCTTGTCATGACCTACACAGCTTATCCTTCTTAGACTTGATTTGAAGAAGTCCTCTGACCAGGTTTTCTGAGGATAACTTAGTTATGGTTTTGAAGTTTAGACGTGCTAGGCTTTTATGCCATAGCTAATTTATATCTTCAACGTCTTTAGTATAGAAACATGTAATTTATGCTGACTGAGATAAATTGAAGTTTACTGCATAGATGTTTTCTTTTCTGGTTTCTATTAATTTCATTTCTTGAGTGACTTTATCTTTTACTTGACATGAGTCGTCAGTGAAGGAGACATTATAATTTTTATCACACAATTGATTGATGGATAGGAGATTATGTTCTAATCCTTTAACGTAAGCTACGTTTCTAAAGATTAGGGAACTTGTATCAAGGGTTCCATAGCCTTTAGTTTTACCAGCCTTCCCTACTCCAAAAATCACTAGAGGTCCTTCTTCTCTTCAATATTCTCTTAGTAAGTTTTTGTTCCCTATCATGTGTCCTGAGCATCCACTGTCCACGTAACATGTTCCATCTTGTTGTTACTGCAATAAAGAGTTGAAATCTGGTACATAGTGCCCACAAGTATGGGTCCTTACTTGTTAGTTTTGAGCATCCACACTTGTTAGCTTTAGATCCTTGATCTTACTATTCTGGGTAGTCTGCTTGAGTGTTTCCATTTCCTGTGCTGCATCCTGTATATGTAGAAGGGTTTCAGATGGTCTTTGATAGGAATATGCAATCCCTTCGTTTGAATAGAAATTGATGTAACAAAATTTAAATGTATTAATTGTAATATAGTTAGGATGTTCACGCTAGAAGTCAGGTAGGTAGTTACAGTCTAGGTTAGATGCAAGAGTACAGATGGTTGCAGATACAGAGGCATAGTGCAGACCACCATATGCATAATACTATGAAGACTTTGGATGAACAACTAGTATATTGACAAGCAACGAAAGAACATGAAGTCTTCACAACAAAGGACTGAGGTTGCAGACTAGGACCAACACGGCAAGACATAAACTGAATCAGAGACTGTGCAGACGAGATGTTGCAACAGAGACTGTGTGCAGAAGAGATCATGCAACAATCTAAATTGCAGTAGAGATTATTGCCGGTGTGGGGTCAGAGGATTGAAGTCAGTCAAGTGAAGATTCAAGTTAAAGTATCGACAGTACTAATTCTGGAGTCAGTGGACCGCCATCATCAGAAACGAGATAGTGGAGACATCAATGGTCTGCCAATATTAGAAACGAGATAATGGGGTACATGAGTGGACTGCCAGGAATAGTGCTTTGGAAAGAGGGTTCTTTCCTTGAGCCTTTAAAAGGGAACTGATGAGGATTATTGAGGGGTGCTGTTGTTGAACGTTGATTCAAAAGCAAAAGAGTGCAAAGCAATCAAGCAACAAAAAGATTACTCATGAAAGCCAAGTCGTGAAGATACAATCGAAAGTCTCACTAGTCTGCAGAAGAACAAAATCTTGCAGTAGAGTCCAGAGTTCGGATCTGTGCAAAGTCTCTAGGTTCTTCGCTTTTCATACGAGTTTGATAACTTGTAAACGGAAAGTTTCTTGTAAACAAAAACAAGGAGATATTGATACTCACCTCTTGGATTGACTACACTAGTCATCAAAGGAAGACTGGACTAAGCTCTCGATCATCATTTGATATCGAGTGTCTAAATCAGTATAAATATTGTGTCCACTTACTACTTTCTTTATACTCATACTTAGAATTGCTTTCAATAAATTATCACAGCCTAACTCGAGATAAAGACTCAAGGAGTTGCAAATCTCAAGTGTAGACAAGACAATATCATCTGCAGACTATCTAATTAGTCTGCACTCAATACTAGTCTCCACAATATCATTATTCCACAGAAAAGATTAATAAAATTTTGAACAACCTATTCACCCCCCCTCCCCCTCTAGGTTGAAACTCAAACCATACAATTGGTATTAGAGCTGGATTTTCCAGACTTAGCGGTTATTGGAAAGAAAAGATCTTATATTATATTTGCAAAGAAGTTACTAACAGTTTGCTTGTGTGAAGATTATTATGGCACCACCAAAATTTCCTAAATGTCCAAACAGTGGAGAACCCCCAACTTGCTCCTTCGACAAGTTCAACCACTGGAAGCTGAGAATGCTTGTACATGTCAACTCCATTGATGAGAGGATGCAAGATATTATCCTGGATGGACCAAATGTTCCATGATGCAAGATCCAAAGGACTCATCAAAAGAAGTACAACGGCCAAATTCTCTCTGGACCAGAGAAGACTGGGATCTAGAGATGGTTGGGAGAAAAGCTCTAAATCAAATCTTCAAATCTCTAGATGATAACATGTTCGAGATTCTGGTTCATACCAAGACAACAAATGAAGCATGGGAAGCTCTAATGCTAAGAAACGAAGGAACCAATGAGATCAAAGAGAACAAGAAGGATTTATTGATACAACAATACGAGCTGGTCTCAATGAGGTCTGATGAAGATTTGACAACTTTCTTTGAAAGGTTCAACATTCTCATCAACAATCTCAAAACCTTGGTAAAAGCTTTCAAAAATAAGGAAGTCAATCTCAAGTTTGTAAGATCTCTTGGAGAAATCTGGAACACAAAGACAACTGCAATAAGAGAATTCAGAGATCTAACAAAGATGTCCCTCGCTACTCTTTATGGTGTTCTACACACCTATAGTCTTGAAGTTGAGCAGAAGAAGCAGATTGATAACGCAAGAAAGAAAACCTTAGCCTTCAAAGATCAAGATATAGTTTTGAAATCCATGGCAGAAGAGGAGAACAGTGACACCTCATCCACAAGTGAAGAAGATCTATCAGAAGAACTGGCACTAATGGGGAAGAAGTTCAAAAAGAAAACCTTCAAAAAGAACTTTCCCTCAAAAACCAAAGATGCAGACAAGGAAGTCTGCTACAATTGTGGCAAACCAGGTCACTTTGCTGCTCAGTACAGACGACCAACTCAAGACTCGTCTGCACCAAGGTTTAAAAAGGACCACAACAAAGTCACCCCTGGGAAGAAGGAAAGAAGCAAGGCATATGCAGCAAAGACATGGAGCGATACGGACTCTGATGATGAAGATATCATGTCAAATGCTCAGCTATGCCTCATGGCAAAAGAAGAAGAACAAAAACAGGTATTTGATCTTTCTGACTCAGAAGCTACTACAGAGGAATTGAAGGAGGCACTTCAAGAAACCTCTGAAAGTTTCATTTCTCTTCTAAAACAAAATAAGGAAAATCTTAAGCAAATTGCAACTCTCAGGGAAAAATGCAATTCAAATGAAGAGACTAAAAATAGTCTAATCAATGCTCAAGAAAAACTGAAAGAAGCTGATGAAAAAGTGAAACTTCTCAATGCAGTGGTGGAAACACTTACCTTGAGAAACACTGAGCTTCAAAAGCAGGTAGATTCCTGGAATGGCAAGACCTTAAATCTACAAAAACTAATCAATATAGGTCAATCCTCCCATGATAAAACTGGGATAGGATATAATGATTGGTTAAATAATAATAAGGATAAAAAGGTAATCATCAAGAAAGACAAGCAGACCAATATATCTACTGCAATAGAGGTGCAGACGAAGAAAGCCTATACTGCAGAATATGTGTATAAGAATCAACACTCTACTGCACAAGCTATGCAAAGTAGAAATAACTCAGTTGCACCAGCAATTCTGAATAGGAACAATATTCTCAAGAGATCTGTAATGAAAAATAAGATCTCTACTGCTCCGCCTCAAAAGAGCTGGAGCAGACTACCTGCATATATGAATAGTAAGAAACTCTCAAATGCAATTTAGTGACGGACCCTATGAATCTCAATATACACCTGACTACTCAGTATGGAATAACTCCTTGAGATCAATATGGAGAAAACCATACTCGAGACACACATGCTCATGTCAAGAGCAGCAGACTAGGTGGAGCAGACCACTAAAAAGCACAAGACCAAAGGTCTACTACTTTACCTATGGCAAAGTTGGCCACAAATCACTAGAATGCTGGAACATACATAAAAGGATAGTTCAAGTGTGGGTTCCAAAAACTAACCAATCAGGACCCAGACGAGTGGGTACTATGTACAAAGTTCTTTATGTTTTCATTACAGGAAAAGAAAAAGGGGATATGGTACTTGGACAGTGGATGCTCAGGACATATGACTGGAGACAAATCCAATCTTGAGGATTTCAGAAAGGAGCAAGGACCTCTTGTCATATTTGGAGGAGGGAAAACAAGTATAACTAAAGGTTACGGAACCCTTGGTACAGGTTCTTTAATCTTTAGAGATATTGCTTATGTTGCATATCCTAAGGATTCACATTTTACACTAATAGGCTATTCAGATGCAGACTTTGGAGGATGTATAGTTGACAGAAATAGCACAAGTGGATCATGTCAATTCATTGGAGCAAGATTAATATCATGGTTCAGCAAGAAGCAGACTACTATGTTTGCTTCCACTGCAAAAGCAGAATATATTGCTGCTGGAAGCTGTACTACACAAATATTATGGATAAGGTCACAACTTGCAGACTACGGTACAACACTCTCTAAAACCTCTATATTTTATGACAATACGTCTGCAATGGCTATTTCAGAAAATCCAGTCTTTCATTCAAGAACCAAGCACATTGATATCCGATATCATTTTATCAGGGATCATGTGCAGAAAGGTCATATTAAATTGGAATACATTCCAACAGAAAAGCAAATTGCAGACATTTTTACAAAACCTCTTGATGAAAACAAGTTCATTCAATTTCGAAGAGAATTGGGTATACTTGATTTACAACAATAAAATTGGCCAAAAATGCTTTTCTGCTCTACTGCATGTGTAGAATGCAGACTAGCATTGCTCATAAAAAATGCAGACTAGCTCTACTGCACCACTGCTCAGTCAATAAGTTGAGTGCAGACTAAAATCATCACAGTCAGAACAAATAACATGTTTTTATACGAAAGGTGATGAAGATACAAACTGGTTATGGCATAAGAGATTAGCTCACTTAAAAGTAAATCTTCTTAATGCAGAAGTGGAGACACTCACATTGAAAAATGCTGAGCTTCAAAGTCAAGTAGATACATGGAATGGAAAGACCCTGAACTTGGAGAAAATACGTAACATGGGTCAATCCTCACATGATAATATCAACTAAGGTTACAAGGACTGATTGAATAATCTTTCACATTTAAAAGTGAATGATAATGTCACCACCAGTCAGAAAAAGGCAAAGAAAAAGCCTCTACTACTCAAACCCAAAGCGTTAAATCATTGAGTAAAGCATCACCACGAATTAGTATAAAACACCACAAGATGCAAAAGGTCTGTAAACATAAGATTGAAGACAGAAAAAGGCTATATACACCTCAATATACACCAAACTACTCACTATGGAACAAGACTTCCAATACTGCATGGAGAGAACCACAATTGAAGGCCATCTGCACATACATGATGAAGCAGAAGAAAACACCAGTAGACCACCTAGGACAACAAGACCAAAGGTCTACTGCTACGCGAGTGACAAACTTCATCACAAGTCATTCGAATGTTAGACTCCACACAAGAAAATAATTCAAGTGTAGATCCCAAAGACTAACCAAGTGAGGACCATATGAGTGGGTAACATATACAAGTTTTCAATGTTTCTAATGCAGGATAAAACGTGATACTTGGGCAGTGGATGTTCTGGAAATATGACCCATAAGAATCATGTGGAATTCTGCAGCTATTACATATGAATCTTTTTGCTACAGTAAAGGTAGAAAGTTTAAATAGAAAAAAGTATATCCTGCTTGTAGTCGATCACTATTCAAGATATACATGGGTAATGTTCTTGTACAAAAAAATAATCTTGTAGTCTGCTAATTAGATTCCTGAGACAAGCTTAGAATGAGAAAAGCATTGAAGTAATCACGATCAGAAGTTATCATTGTGCTGAATTTGATGAAATAGGAGTAGATGTTTACTGCAATGATCATGGAATTAAGCATAATTTTTCAGCACCTAGAAAAATCTCAAAAAAATGGTGTAAGAGAAAGGAAGAATAGAACACTTATAGAAGCAACCAGAATAATGCTCGCTGATGCAATTTACCAAAAAGCTTCTGGGCAAAAGCAATAAACACTACATGCTATATCCAAAATAGATATGTTATACATAAACCACACAAGAAAACTCCCTATGAATTATGGAAAGGAATGACACCAAGTGTCAAATACTTTCATGTTTTTGGATACAAATGTTACTTACATAACATTGATAGAAATCATCTAGGGAGGAAATTTGATTCTAAGATAGACCAGGGAAACTTCTTAGGATACTCCACAACTAGTAAGGCCTTTAGGGTATATAACATCAAAACACAGACAGTTGAGGAGTCAGTTCATGTTTTCTTTGATGAATCTAAAATATCCATGCGTTATGCTAATGTCTTTGATGAGGAATATGCATGCATAGATAATGAACATGATACAAAAGAAACCCTTGACACTGCAGAAAAGCAAGACCAGTCTACACACATTGAAGGGAACAATAATACAACAGAGTCAAAGCAGCCCACGATGCAATAACAACTGGAGCACACAACCTTTGAACAAGAACAAAGGAGATGGATCAAGGCACATACACAGGATGACATCTATGGAGACAAAGATGCACCTATGCAGACTAGAAGAGCAACAACCAGAGAGTGCCTGTCTGCATGCTTTATATCAGAAATGGAACCAAAGATTACTAATGAAGCCTTAAATGATTCAAACTGAATTAATGCCATGCAAGAAGAACTAAATGAGTTTTAAAGAAGTATGGCATATGATACCAAGACCCAAAAATTATCCACTTATTGGTTATAAGTGGGTGTTCAGGAACAAAACTGATAAAAATAGAATAGTCATTAGAAACAGAGCAAGACTAGTCGCAAAAGGTTACTCACAAGAAGAAGAAATTGATTTTGATGAGACTTTTGCCCTTGTTGTAAGACAATAAGCAATAAGAATGTTCCTTATTTATGCTGCATATCAAGGATTCAAAGTCTATTACATGGATGTGAAGAATGCCTTCGTAAATGGAAAGCTACAAGAGTAGGTATATATTGAACAACCTCCTTATTTTGAAGACTTTGACCATCCACGATATGTTTACAGGTTAGACAAAGCATTATATGGATTAAAACAAGCTCCAAGGGCATGGTATGAAACTCTCTCAACTTTTCTGTGTCAGAATAATTTTCAAAGCGGAAAGGTAGAAAACACCTTATTTCTGAAGGAAAATAAAGAACTTGTATTATTAGTGCAAATTTATGTTGACGACATTGTATTTGGTTGCACTAATAACTAACTGTGTGAGAGATTTATTGCATTAATGAAATCTAAATTGCAGGTGAGTTTAATCGGAGAATTGAAACACTTTCTAGAACTTCAAGTATAACAGTTAGAAAGTGGGATTTTTATAAATCAAGCCAAGGACTTGAAGAACACAATTAAAAATTATGGATTGGAAAATACAAGCTACATGAAGATCCCCATGAGCGCAACAATAAAAATCGATAAAGGAAATAAGCCAAACAATGTATTTAGGAATAATAGGCTCACTACTATACCTTACTGTAAGCAGACCAAACATCTAGTACTCAGTCTGCGTATGTGCTAGATATCAATCTCATCCCAAAGAATCCCATTACACTACAGTAAAGAGAATCCTGAGATATTTCAAAGGAATTCCAAATCCAGGTGTATGCTATCCTAAGGAATGAGATTTTACACTAAGAGACTATTCAGATGAAGACTTTGCACGTTGTAGAATTGATGGGAAAAGAGTAAGTGGATCATGTCAATTTCTTGGTGCAAGACTGATTTTATGGTTCAACAAGAAGCAGACTACAGTGTCAATCTCTACTGCAGAAGCAGAATACATAGCGGTAGGAAGCTGTGCTATACAAATACTGGGGATGAGGTCAGAACATGAATACTACGGTATGATATTTTCTAAAAATTTAATTTTTGTGACAATATCTCTGTAATGGCAATTTCAGAAAACCCAATTTTTCATGCAAGGACCAAGGACATTGATGTCAGATATCTTTTTATCAAAGATCCTGTGCAAAAAGATCACATTAAATTAGAATATATTCCAACAGAAAAACAAATTGCAGATATTTTTACAAAGCCTCTTGATTAGAGAAAATTTATGAAATTCCTAGGTTTTTCATGCAAGGACCAAGGACATTGATGTATGATTGATTTGATCCAATAAAATAGCCAACACGCTCTACTGCACATGTGGAATGCAGACCAGCATTATTATTGCGCTACTACACTTCTATTTTTGAAAAGAAATAATGTTATAAAAAACTGATTTCTTAGAATCCCGCAACGGTCAAATCAATGATTGAATCTGCATAACGGTTAGTAAAAAAATGCCAATGGTAAATTTTTTTGAAAAGGTATAAATTGTGAAAAAATTTCAATCAAAAACACTTTTACTTTCTCACTTTCTCTCTTCCTCTTATGCTCTATTGCAAACCCTAGTTTACAAATTCTTTCGATTCACTCTCATAAACTCAAAAAATTCTTTCAGTTTCACTGAAAATGGCCAACATCCGATCCAACACTCCTAAAAATGACAAATCTCAATAGCAATGAAGCCCAACAAGAAAAGTTGAGTTACAGACAGGAGCAGGTCTTGATTTTGAGATATTAAAGAATGAATATGATGAGGTGAAAGAAATATCTAAGCTGATTCAAAACACAGGCCTCGAATACTTCTGTGAAAAGCCAAGCTGGATATACGATGAGGAGGTGCTTAACTTCATTGAAAAGACAAACGTTGTAAATGACCATCAATTCATCACATACATATCCACTAAACGAATTGAAATCAACATCGATCCAAACAACTTTGAACAGCTTTTCAAGCTCTTAAATAAAGGACCCAAAAGTATCCCATCCTCTGTGGTGACTGATGCAAGGCACGCTATTCTCAACGAAGAAAGACTGAAGGAAGGGATACGAACCATGAAGAAATATCTATCCAAAAAACACAAGCTGATCGAAAATGTTATAAAGAAATCCACGTTCAACAGCTCTACTCAATAAGCCTCACCGGTTTCCTTTTAAAGGCTTAAGGAACAAA
Source organism: Drosera capensis (assembly GCA_001925005.1). NCBI lineage: Eukaryota > Viridiplantae > Streptophyta > Magnoliopsida > Caryophyllales > Droseraceae > Drosera > Drosera capensis. The sequence goes on along the minus strand of LIEC01011421.1, from coordinate 243,225 downwards.
TCTAATAGCAGACAGTGCACTGTTCTTCAAAATAACACTTTGCCACTAGTGTTCCCCACCATCTCGTTCCTGATGCTGACAGTCCACTATCTCCAAAATTTGTGCCGTTGGTACTTCAACTCAAATCCTCGCTTGACTAACTTTAAACCTTTGACCTCACCCTGGCAATCACCTCTACTGCAATCTAGTCTTCTGATGAGGAACAAGAAAATTTGTTGCCAACTTGGCATGCTAAACTTGTGTGCCCCATTACTCCACACAGATCACAGCTTGGCATCTTTACCTACATCACTTGAGCATCCATGTTGTCAATCATTTTATTTAGTGTTTCAAGATATGCAGTGATACGTGCAAGGGGATCAGTTTCACTAAATCCAGCTACTATCTTTGGTTGATAACGCTCAGTGTTCCATTGAAAGCTATTTGTGGCAATTTCATCAATTAACCCATAGCTTTCTTCTAGTTTTTTTTTTTCATGAGCGCACCCTAGCAGCATTGTCAATGGTGGCACGGCTACTTGGCGTAAATCCATTATAAAATGTTTGGATTTGTATCCAAAGTGGAAGTGCATGGTGCGGACACTGTCTTAACAACTCTCTAAATCTTTCCCAAGTTGGATAAAATTCTCAATCGTATTGCACAAAGCTTAAAATTTCATGACGCATTTTTGCTAGGTTGATAAAATTTTGTCAAAAACTTTTGTGCCATGTCTTCAAGTGGTGATAGAATTTGGTGGAAGCGATTGCAACCACGCTTTTGCTCTATCTCTTAGAGAAAATGGAAAGAGTCATAATCTAATTACATCATCAGAAACACCATTGTATTTAAAGGTATCACATAACTCCAAAAAGCTAGCGGTATGGGCATTGTGATTTTCTATAGGGGAACCTCTAAATGAGTAGGATTTTTGGATCATTTGTATAACTTGACACTTAATTTCAAAGTTGTTTGCTTGAATTGTTGGCCTCTATATACTAGATCTAACACCACCTACTTGTGGTGTTACAAAATCACCCATTGTCCTCCTTATATTATCTTGTTCTTCCATTTTCGGTGTATGCAAAATTTCCTCGATTTCTCAATCAAGACTAGCAAATTTTTGTCCCTTCGGTCGTCACATAGGCATATACTTTTTTTTTCTTTTCTTTTTTTAAAAAGTGCAATAAAGAATAAATTCTAGATGAAAGCCGGAATAAAAATTTCCATATTGCTTAAAACACAATCCCCGGCAACGGCGCCAAAACCTTGATCAATGTAATTTTCAAATGATAAAATAGCAAGTGCAATGGTGGTGTAATATTTGATAAATAAATACCGGATTATCGAACCCATAGGGATTATGTAAACAATTATCAAAATTATGTTATCCTGCTTTATTAAGACAATAAAATAATTGGTGATTATCCAAATAATAAAAAGAATAAGTTTATTCAAAGTTAGAGGTAGGTGGCTAAGGCTTAGATTTGCAAGTTCACTTCAATGTAATATTATTGTGGCTATGACTCATATTTTCATATAACAGCAGGATTTCGTAAAATCATTAATATTCTCTGTCGAGCAATTTTAATGCTACTATTGTTTAACAACCCATATTATTTCTAACATGAATTTAGAAAAACACTAATGCATTAAGTTTTGCGAAATCCTTTAGTTTTTAGCATAGGAATGTGACATCTCTGTCTATAACTGCTGCATGTATCAAGTTATATATTTCTATATCAACTTAATCCACGGTGTTTATTACATGAGCATTCATACAATAGCTCCTTTCGGTCTCAATTGTACGACACATATCTTTCAAAAGATGATCAATCTTATGAAAACATTAAGAGAGTAATAACCACTTAATCATGAGCTATATTAATCATAACTTAATAATAATGCAAATTTATGAATTTAGCAAACCTTTACCTTATCCTTTTGGAATTTAGTTCATGATTTTAATGTTTAGAGAACAAAACATAATATTCAATGAACCAATCAAACTGAATTTAGAGGAAATAAGTTTAAGAACAATGAACCAATGATGAATTGGGCTTTGAATTAGGCCGAATGATGCTGTTGGGTCGAATGGAGTGGCTAATGGGCTTAAAGCCCAATCCTTCTTCAAACCCTAACTCCTTTCTTCCTCTTTCTTCTTCCTTCCTTCCTCTATCCCCTTCATGCACAACCACACCGGCCCAGCCTCGCCAGCCGCTCCGTCGCCTCTACTACCGTTGCCTCGCCTCGCCGTCCCAGCCAAAAGCCCTTAGCCACGCCACCTCGTCTCCTCTCCGTTGGCCTCAGCTTGTGGTCGTTTGCAGGGAGGTTAGGTGACTCAATTCTATGTGTGTCCTGATTTTCTTTGATTTGGTGTTAGGTGATAGTTCTCTCAAAACACATTGTAATGATTTTCCTCCCTGTTTGTTCTCCATTGTTCTTAATTTTATAAGTGGATTTCAGTAATCAAACAAGGAAATCACCAAATATCAAAATCAGATCTATGAAACACACCTGCGGCTGATTACGCGTGATGGTCATTGGTGGCTGACTCCTCGTGATGGTTGTCGGTGGCGGAGCGTGATAGAAGTAGCTCGGCGTGATGGGTGGTTAATACGTGTGATGACGGCTGGCGTGATGGCGGTTGCTGGATTGGTTTGGTTATTATGTGGGCTTGGCTTTCCTGTTTTGTTGTTGTGTGGGCTGGAGTGCACAAAACGAAATGGGTTGGAGCACTATTTCGGATGGGCTGCTCTTTTTTTATTTTGTGCATGGATTTGGTTTCTCCGTATTTCTTCCATGAACTTTGTCAGTATCTTGTATCTGTAAACATACATCAGAGAAAAGTCTATTATTTTGTTGATATTGTAAGCATATCATCAATTTCCTAGTTTCATGAGATAAGGAGATCATGGATTCATTTCATGCATGTTAATCGTATATACTTAGCTTTTGCATCCAATTATATAAAAATTTCTATGTAAAAGAAGGGTGAATTCACATAAAAATGACCCCGATCAAAATGTCACTTCTGCAAGAAGTCTTGGCATTTCTATAAGGACTCCTAGAAAAGGAAGGATTGGTTTGAGAAGAAGGGTAATAATTCTCTCTTCGTTTGTTTTCAAACTAATTTGATTGATATTCCTAAAAATAGTTGGTGGATTGACTCTCGTATAACTGTCCATGTTTTCAATTATATGCAGGGATTTCTTTCAACCAGTAGACCAAGGGAAAAAGAGATAAGGTCTATACGGGAAAATAGCTCTGATAGGAATGTGTCATCCCTCCATTTGTATAGAAATTGATTTAACAAAACATAGATGTATTAGTTATAATGTAGTTAGTGTGTTTAGGCTAGAAGTCAAGTAAGTAGTTGCAGTCTAGGTCAGATGCCAGTGAGCATACGATTGCAGATGTATGAGGATAGTGCAAACCACCAGATGCAGACTACTACAGAGGACATAAGGATAAACAACTAGTGCATTGATAAGCAACAAAAGAACTCAAAGTCTTCAGGATGAAGGACTGAGCTTGCAGGCGAGGACCAACAGAGTCAGATCTGAGTGCAGACAAGGGTTGCAACAAAGACTAGGTGCATACTAGGGTTACAGTATGGGATGCAGACTAGGGTTGTAACAGAGACTAGGTGCAAACTAGAAGTTGCAGCAGGCTACATTTTAGCAGAGCTGATTGCCAGGGTGGGGTCATAGGTTTGAAGTCAGTCAAACGAGGATTTGAGTTAAAGTACCAACGACACAAATTCTGGGGATAGTAGACTGCCAGCATCAGGAATGAGATGGTGGGGAAACACTAGTGGCAAAGTGCTATTCCAGGAACAGTGCGTTGTCTCCCATAGGTTTATTGAGCCTTTAAAAGGAAACCGGTGAGGCTTATTGAGAAGAGCTTATGAACGTGGATTGAAAAGCAAAGAGTGCAAAGCAATCTAGCAATTCAGAGATTACTCAAGAAAGCCAAATCGTGAAGATACAGTTGAAAGTGTCATTAGTCTGCAGAAGAACAAAATCTTGTAGGAGAGTCGAGAGTTTGGATTTGTGCAAAGCATCTAGGTTCTTTGTCTTTGATACAAGGTAAATAACTTGTAAAAAGAAATTTTCTTGTAAGCTCAAACAAGGAGATAGTGATACTCACCTCTTAGCTTGAATACACTGGTCACCAAGGGAAGACTGGACTAAGCTCTCGATCATCATTTGATATGGAGTGTCTGAACCAGTATAAATATTGTGTCTATTTATTGCTTTCACTACATTGATATTTAGAATTTCTTTTAATAAATAATCAGAGAAAGAGATTAAGTCAAAGAGTTACAAATCTCTACTGTAGACTACCAATTGTCAACTGCAGACTACCTGAGTAGTCTGCATAGAACAATAGTCTGCATAAAATTAGTATTCCGTATAAAAAGATCATTAAAGTCTTAAAGAACCTATTCCCCTCTCCCTCCTCTAGGTTGAAACTCGAACTTTACAATTGGTATGAGAGCCTGATTTTTCAGACTTAACGGTTATTGGAAAGAAAAGGTCACATATTCTACATGAAAAGAAGTTACTAACAGTTTGTTTGTATGAAGATTACCATCATCAATGGCGCCACCAAAGTTTCCCAAATGTCCTAATAGTGGAGACCTCCAACTTACGCTTTCGACAAGTTCAACCATTGGAAGCTAAGAATGCTTGCACATCTCAACTCAATTGACGAGAGGATGCAAGACATTGTTCTGGATGGACCAAAAGTGTCAATGATGCCATATCCAAAAGACTCAACAAGAGAAGTACAACGACCAAAATCCCTCTGGTTCAGAGAAGACTCGGATCTAGAGATTGTTGGAAGAAAAGCTCTAAATCAAACATTCAAATCCCTAGATGGCAACATGTTTGAAATTATGGTTCATACCAAAATATCAAATGAAGCATGGGAGGCTCTACTGATGAGAAACGAAGTAACTAATGAGATCAGAGAAAACAAGAAGGATATATTGATACAACAATACAAACTGGTCTCAATGAGGTCTGATGAAGATCTGACCACCTTCTTTGAAAGATTCAATATTCTCATCAACAATCTCAAAACCTTAGGCAAGACTTTCGAAAACAAGGAAGTCAACCTAAAGTTTGTGAGATCTCTTGGTAAAATCCGGAACACAAAGACAACTGCTATAAGAGAATCCAGAGATCTAACAAAGATGTCCCTGGCTCAACTGTATGGTGTTCTACATACCTACAATCTTGAAGTTGAGCAAAAGAAACAGATTGATAATGCAAGAAAGAAAACCTTGGCTTTCAAAGCTCAAGAAAAAGTTTTGAAATCCATAGCATAAGAGGAGAACAGTGATACCTCGTCTGCAAGTGAAGAAGATTTATCAGAAGAACTGGCACTGATGGGAAAGAAGTTCAAGAAGCTATTCAAAAAGAGAACCTTCAAAAACAACTTTTCCTCAAAAGCCAAAGATGTAGACTAGGAAGTCTGCTACAATTGTGGCAAACCAGGACACTTTGTAGCTCAATACAAACGACCAAACCAAGACTTGTCTGCAAAAAAGTTCAAGAAGGACCACAACAAAGTCACCCCTCGGAGAAAGGAAAGAGGCAAGGCATATGCAGCAAAGATATGGAGCGCCACAGACTCTGATGATGAAGATATAATGTCAAATGCTCAGCTATGTCTCATGGCAAAAGAAGTAGAACAAAAGCAGGTATTTAATCTCTCTGACTCAGAGGCCACTGCAGAGGAATTGAAGGAAGCACTTCAAGAAACCTTTAAAAGATTTATTTCGGTTTTAAAAGAAAATAAAGAAAATCTTAAGCAAATTGCAACTCTCAATGAGAAATTCAATTTAAATGAAGAGACTAATAATAGTCTAATCAATGCTCAAGATAATCTGAAGGAAGGAAATGAAAAAGTGAAGCTTCTCAATGCAGTAGTGGAAACACTTACCATGAGAAACACTGAGTTTCAAAAGTAGATAGATGCCTGGAATAATGGCAAGACCTTAGATCTGCTAAAACTCATCAATACAGGTCAATCCTCCTATGATAAAACTGGGTTAGGATAGAATGACTAAACAACAATGCAGATAAAAAGGTCACTACAAAGAAAGTAGAGCAGACCACTACAAAAGTCCTATAGAAAAAGAACGTCTCTACTGCAGTAGGTGTGCAGAAGAAGAATGTGAATATATGCAAAAGAGCCAACGCTCTGCTGCACAAACTATGCAAAGCAGTAAAAGCTCAGCTCCACCAACAGTACTTAGAAAGAACAATAATTCTCAAGAGATCTTTACTACAAAGTAGGATCTCTACTTTTCAACCTCAAAGGAATTGGAGCAGTCTACCTGTACATGCGTATGATAAATATAATGAGAAGCAGAAGGCAAAAAACTCTGAAATAGAATTTAGAGAAAGGCCCTATGAAGACCAACATACACCCAACTATTCGGTATGGAATAATCTCTCAAGATCAACTTGAAGAAAACCATATTCGAGACATAAATGCTCATGTCAAGAGCAGCAGACCAAGTGGAGCAGACCACTAAGAAGCATATGACCAAAGGTCTACTGCTTTACATGTGGCAAGATCGGCCACAAATCCTTTGAATGCTGGAACTCACACAAGAAGATAATTCAAGTGTGGATTCCTAAAGCTAACAAATAAGGACCCAAATGAGTGGGTACCATGTACAAGCTCTTCATATTTTCATTATAGGAAAAGCAAAAGGGCATATGGTACTTGGATAGTGGATGCTCAGGACATATGACAGGAGACAAATCCAACCTTGAAGATTTCAGAAAAGAACAAGGACCTCTTGTCATATTTGGAGATGGAAAGGCATGTACAACTAAAGGTTATGGAACCCTTGGTACAGGTTCTCTAATCTTTAGAGATGTTGCTTATGTCAAGGGCTTAGAACATAAGCTGTTATCTATTAGTCAGTTGTGTTATAAAAATTATGATGTGTCATTTACTCAAGATACATGTCAAGCAAAAGATAAAATCACACAAGAAATCAAATTGATAGGAATTAGAAAAGGAAACATATATGCAGTAGATTTTGATTCATCACAGTCAGAACAAATAATTTGTTTCTGCACTAAAGAAGCTGAATATACAAACTGGCTATGGCACAAAAGATTAGCTCATCTTAACTTCAAAACCATAGCAAGATTATCCTCAGAAAACCTAGTAAGAGGACTCCCTTAAATAAAATTTAAAAAGGATAAATTATGCAGACCATGTCAGGAAGGAAAAGAGAGTCGAACAAGCATTAAATTCTTAAACTCCTCAGAATCTATTAGGATTCTTGAACTGTTACATATGGATCTCTTTGGTCCAGTTGAGATGAATTGCTTAAGTAGGAAAAGATAGACTCTAGTTATAGTAGATGATTACTCCAGATATACTTGGATAATATTCTTACATAAAAAGAGTGAAACATGTAGTCTGCTGACAAGATTCCTTAGACAAATCCAAAATAAAAAAGGAATAGAAGTAATCACAATTAAAAGTGATCATGGTACTGAGTTTGATCAGACAGTAATAGATGTCTACTGCAATGATCATGGAATTAAACATAACTTCTCAGCACCAAGAACACCCCAACAAAATGGTGTGGCCGAGAGAAAAAATCACTTATAGAGGCAACTAGAACAATGCTTTCTGATTCAAACTTATCCAAAAGCTTTTGGGCAGAAGCAGTAAACACAATTTGCTACATTCAAAATAGATGCACAATTCACAAGCTTTATAAGAAAATCCCCCATGAATTATGGAAAGGAAAAACACCAAGTGTTAAATACTTTCATGCCTTTGGGTGCATTTGTTATATACACAACAATGATAAAAACTATTTACAGAAATTTGATCCTAAGGTAGATGAGGCAACCTTCTTAGGATACTCAACAAACTGGGTGGATGCAATACAAGAAGAACTAAATGAGTTCGAAAGAAATGAGGTATGGTATCTCACACCAAGACCCAAAAACTATCCAGTTGTAGGCTATAAATGAGTATTTAGAAACAAATCTGATGAAAATGGAATAGTCATTACAAACAAGGCTAGATTAGTTGCTAAGGGGTACTCACAAGAAGAAGGGATTGATTTTGATGAAACCTTTTCCCCTGTAGCAAGATTAGAAGCCATAAGAATGTTCCCTGCCTATGTAGTATACCAAGGATTTAAAGTCTATCAAATGGATGTGAAAAGTGCATTCCTGAATGGAAAGCTACAACAGGAAGTTTATGTTGAACAACCTCCTGGCTTTGAGGACTATGAATATCCAGAGCATTTATATAGGCTAGATAAGGCTCTATGTGAGCTAAAACAAACACCTAGGGCATGGTATGAAACTCTCTCAACCTTTCTCTGTGAAAATAAATTCGAAAAAGGAAAGGTAGATTCCACTCACTTCTTAAAGAAGCATAAAGAACACATATTTTTAGTCCAGATCTATGTTGATGATATTATATTTGGCTGCACTAATGATAAGTTTTGTGAATGATTTACAGAACTAATGAAATCCAAATTTGAAATGAGCTTAATGGGGGAACTAAAATATTTCCTAGGACTGCAAGTACAACAACTAAAAAGTGGAATTTTCTTAAATCAATCCAAATACTTAAAGAATACAATTAAAAAGTATGGATTAGATGGTGCTAGTCATATGAAAACCCCAATGACCATATCAATTAAGATAGAAAAAGATGAACTTGGAAAGAAAATAAATCAAACAATGTATAGAGGAATAACAGGATCATTATTATACCTTACTACAAGCAGACCAGACATTTAATATGCAGTCTGTGTCTATGCAAGATATCAATCTGATCCCAAGGAATCCCACTACACCGCAGTAAAGAGAATCCTAAGATATCTCAAAGGAACTCCAAATCATGGTGTATGGTATCCTAGGGAATCAGATTTTATGCTCATAGGCTATTTAGATGCAGATTTTGCAGGATATACAGTTGACAGGAAGAGCATAAGTTGGTCATGTCAATTCATTGGAGCAAGGTTAATATCATTGTTCAGCAAGAAGCAGACTACTATGTCTACCTCTGCTGCAAAAGCCGAATACATTGTTGCTGGAAGCTATACTACACAAATACTATGGATGAGGTCACAACTTGCAGACTATGGTATAATGTTCTCTAAAACCTCTATATTTTTTGGCAATACGTCTGCAATGGCTATTTCATAAAATCCAATTTTTCATTCAAGAACCAAGCACATTGATGTCATATATCACTTTATCAGGGATCATGTGCAGAAATGTCATTTTAAATTGGAATACATTCCAACAGCAAAACAAGTTGCAGACATTTCTACAAAACCTCTTGATGAAAACAAGTTCATTCAATTTCGTGGAGAATTGGGTATACTTGATTTAAAACAATAAAAATGGCCAAAATGTTTCACTGTTGTACTGTATGTGTAGAATGCAGACTAGCATTATTCATAAAAATGCAAACTAGCAACATTGCTCTACTGCTTAGTCAATAAGTTGAGTGGAGATTAGTATCAATAGTGCTCTAATGCATCTATTTTAGGAAACTAAATCCGTTTTAAAATGTTAAATAACTACTTTCCTAATATAACACATAACGGTCAATTGATGATTGTTACTGCGAAACGGCTAGAAAAAACACTGATAACGGTCATATTCTCCAAACGAGTATGAAAACTCTAGATTTTCAAATGGAAAATCTCTTTTCTCTCTAATCACTCTCTCTCTCTCTCTCTAACAAACGCTCAAAATTTCTCTCTCTAAACTCTTGAGCGCTCTACTGCACAAAATCGAAACCCTAACTTCTTGAAAAATACTTCAAATTCAATTTCTAAAACATCGCAATTCTTTCAAATCACCTTGAAAATGGCCAACACACCATCTAGTTCTTCAAAGAAAAGCCAGAAATCCTCAGAATCTCAGAGGAGTTCCACAAAAAGAATTGAACTTCAAACAGGTGTCGTGTTTGACTTTAATTCAATTCGCGACGAGCAAGAAGAGGTCAGAGACATAGCTGACTTGATCGAAAAGGCTGGACTCAAGTTTCTATGTGAATGTACAAGCACCATATATGATGATGAAGTTCTGGACTTCATAAAAAAGGGGCAAGTTGCAGACAGTCTGTACACCTCTACTGCAAGAGGAATAACTATCTAGGCGAACTCTGACGACCTTGCACAATACTTCAATCTTCCAAATGAAGATTCAAGAATCATTCCACCAGAAGTTGTCAAGCTAGGAAGGCAAGCAATGCTCAGCCAAGATAGATGGAATGAGGGGATAAGAACAATGAAGAGATTCTTATCGAAAATGCACAAATTACTTGCTGATATTGTGAAGAAAGGCATTCTCTTTAGAGAATTCAGCAAGGATTAAATAACCATCGATCAGCAGGAGATCATGTGTGTAATTCTCACAAAAACAAGAGTAAACTGGGCCATTTTACTCATGTATCAACTTGCCAGATCGGTAAAGGCCAGACTACCGCTATTCGGAAGGATAATCAACATCCTTCTCAAACAGAAGTTGAAGCTCTTCGAAAAAGAAGGAAAGCCATGGAACCAATCCAAGCAGATCAATGTCAAGAAGATAGGAAAAGCTCCCACAAGGACTCATAAAGAAATCTACAGACCAGCCATAGAAACCTGTGGAAGTACAGACCAGACGGAAGGCCAAGCAAACCATTGTGGTAGTGCAGATTACTATAGTACAGACACGGTTTGCAAAGAAGAAGACCAAGAAGATACCAGCTCAATAGAAGTTAAAGAAACCAAGAGCAACAAGGAGGAAAATCATTGTGCACACCTCCGACGAGGAAACTGAATCCGATAAACCTGCTGCAGATCCAATCAAAATCAATGAAGAAGAAACATAGTCTGCAATAGTGCAGATTGAGGAAGTCATTGATCAGTCTGTAATAGTACAGACTGAGGAAGTCATTGATCAGTCTGCAATAGTAAAGATTGGGCTGATAACTCAGTCTTCTTCCTCACGAATTCCACCCAAAGTATTTGAAATTGCCGCTCTTCATGATGCAAATATGGCAATTCAATTTTTGATTGCATGAGCAGATGAAGACCTTAAGAACCTGATTTTGGAAGCCCAAGTGAGTTTTCAGGAGATAATGAAAGGACCTCGAGTTGAGTTCAGACAAAGGCTCGCTGCAGAAGGCTATACCTACGAAGAAATAAGGGAAATCGATGCCAAGATGTCAGCTCTGCAGATGTAATCAACCCCAGCCACCTCTGCTGCACCAACTCTCATAATCAGACCCCTTGCAGCAGAGCTAACAATGACAACAGTATTCGTTCCATTCTTATGCAGTAGAATGCAAACTTCAATAATTACAGATGATCAACTGACCACTGCAACTGCCGTATGGACAACAACAACATCCATAACTCAGGAAAAGCCCTCTCCTGAGAAGATCTTTGAATCAGTAATGCAGACGATCAAGACAGTCGAGGTAAGTCTACTGCAGCAGAAAGTCATAGAGACTTAACTGCTTGTAGAAAGGACACAAGCAAAGATGAAGAAGAAGGTCCAAAGCGAAAAATTGATTGAGGAGTTTGTGTCATAACACAATCTACCTACCAAGAGGCCAAGAACGACACCAACACCTACTCCAAAAGCACCAGCAAGGACAACCACTTCAAGGAGAACAACAAGGTCTGCAAGACCAAAGTTGATTCCCCAAGGACCCAAAACACTATACCAGATCAATCCAGACCAGTCCCAAACATTGATTGGTTACATAACTAGAATGACAAAAGAGGAGATTCATCAACTAGTTGAACTCCAAAAGAAGGAAGTAAGTAGGTCAACAAGACCTAAGGAACCTCATTTCATGATCAATGGAGCTCTTGAATTCAAGTACTCCACATTGAAAACCAAAAGGCTCAGACATGCCCTCATTAGGCATGTTGAGTTTGTCAACACTCCATAAATCGAAGCAGAACTCAAGAGGATTCTAGAAAAACATATCAAATCTACCACTGAGGAGGTCTATGAATACCTCTCTCGACCTGATCTGGGAGAACACCAACAAGCAGGTGATGATGAAGATGATAATGGAGGTGACCAACCTCAACAAGAGCCTCATGATGATAAAGATGACATCATAGATCAAGTAACTGCTGAAAGAGTGCAAATACAGCAGACTGCAACTGAGCAACTTGAAGAAACTCTTCCAGCAAAGGACGTTACAGACGAGACATCTGCAACTGAAGGAGATGCTCCTCCAGCTGCCACCCAAGCAGAACAAATAGTACTGCAACCTACAGAAGAAGGTCATGATGAGCTCTCAACCGACGAATCCGTTGTAGAAACACCACTGATTATTGCTCTCACAGTAGAAGAGGCACTTGATGAGCATGCAGATTAGGGACAAGCCACTCAACAACACATAAAATAACTTCCTGATCTCGAAGAAGACTCACCTGGAGCCGAGGTCACATCCATCGAAGTCCCAATGAATACAGAAGAGTTCCTTGTCCCTGCAGCCTAGACCAATGATGCAGACGAGTTCAATCAAGTTGCAGCAGAGGAACAACAAACAACTCTATCTTGAGACATTCAAGACATTGTGTTTACTCCACCATCTGTATTTGGGCTAGCAGCAATGGCACCATAAGTACCTTCTGCAATCCAGGAGTAACCTCAACAACTTGATGGTGCTAGCATTTGAGGAAAATGAAGTTCAGCTTCTCTCTATTCTACCTCATCAACAAGGTGAAAGAATTCCCTCTTCACCCTCGGAAAACACAACTCGGTACAGACTATGCCAGCTTGACCAAGAGATCTATGGAATGCACTCATGGAGTAGAACTACCTTTCATGATCTCCTAGAAACTTTGGAGCCAATTGCAGCAGACCTTGCAGCAGAAAAGGAGCTCAGAAAATCAACCTTTGATAACTTTGGAGAGACACTAAGGAATCTCGCAGCTAGAGTCATTGATCAGATGAAGCAAAATAGATCAGTGAACCTTCACAAACAACGAATCTACACCTCCAACTTCAGAAAATTCAAGGGGCAACAGTCTGTTGCACTACACAAGCTTAATAAAACAATGCAGACCACCAAGCAACAGATTGATGAGCATATGCAAATCAATGACATCAAATTTGGTCTCCTCGAAACAAAATTGCAGGTTATTCAGAAAAATACATCCACCCTCAATTCTAACAAAAAGGGGGAGAAACCATCTGAAGAAGATCAGCAGAGGTCTAAGCCTACAGACGAGCAGCAGCAGAGGACCCCCTCTAAGACTCAGAGGGAGAAACCCTCTGAAGCAAAGAGGAAAAGCTCAGAGGAACAAGGAAAGGAGACCAAAAGGACTAAGCATCACAGGGAAGAATCCTATGAAGAACGAGGAGGGCACTTCAGAAGAGATTCAGAGGACAAGCATCGCAAGCGCAGCAGAGAAAGTGAGGAAGAACGAAGATACAAGCATAGTAAAGGGAAAGAGCATCAAAAGGTAAAACTAAGATTGCTAATTTTTTTTAATTTAATGTTAATTATGTTGTTATGAACAATGTAAGTTGAACTTAGTTTCAACAAGCTGTACTAAGTTTGTAAGAAAGTTGTATACTTGTTGTATTACATAGGAGTTTTTGTTAGCATCAATTTAGGGGGAGATCGATAGAAATGTGCAATCCCTCCATTTGCATAGAAATTGATGTAACAAAACTTAGATGTATTAGTTATAATGTTGTTAGTGTGTTTAGGCTAGAAGTCAAGTAGGTAGCTGCAGTCTAGGTCAGATGCCAGTGAGCAGACGGTTACAGATGTGTGAGGATCGTGAAAACCACCATATGAAGAAAATCCAAAGGAGTTTGGATAAACAGCTAGTGTATTGATAAGCAACAAAAGAACTCAAAGGATTCAGAATGAAGGACTGAGCTTGCAGACGAGGACCAACGTGGCAACGCATGAACTGAGTCAAATCTGAGTGCAGACATGGGTTGTAACAGAGACTGGGTGCAGACTAGGGTTGCAGTATGGGATGCAGACTAGGGTTGTAACATAGACTGGGTGCAGACTAGAAGTTACACTAGACTGCATTGCAGCAGAGGTGATTGTCAGGGTGGGGTAAGAGGTTTGAAGTCAGTGAAGCGAGGATTTGAGTTAAAGTAGCAATGCCACAAATTCTAAGGATAGTGGACTGTCAGCATCAGGAACGAGATGGTGGGGAACACTAGTGGCAAAGTCTCATTCCAGGAACAGTGCGTTGTCTGCCATAGGTTCGTTCCTTGAGCCTTTTAAAGGGAACCGGTGAGGCTTATTGAGAAGAGTTATTGAATGTGGATTGAAAAGAAAAGAGTGCAAATAAATCTAGCAATTCAGAGATTACTCAAGAAAGCCAAATCGTGAAGATACAGTTGAAAATGTCATTAGTCTGTAGAAGAATAAAGTCTTGCAGCAAAGTCCATAGTTTGGATTTATGCAAAGCATCTAGGTTCTTTGTCTTTGATACAAGTTAGATAACTTGTAAAAATAAAGTTTCTTGTAAGCTCAAACAAGGAGATAGTGATACTCATCTTTTGGCTTGAATACACTGGTCACCAAGGGAAGACTGGACTAATCTCTTGATCATCATTTGATATCTAATGTCTGAATCAGTATAAATACTGTGTCTATTTATTGCCTTCACTACATTGATATTTTGAATTGCTTTTAATAAATCATCACATTCAAAAAGAGAAAAACTCAAAGAGTTACAAATCTCTACTGTAGACTACCAATTGTCAAATGGTAGTTTCATAAATTAAAAGGAATAACTCCATAATATACGGTTCCTGGTACTCCAAAACAAAATGGTGTAGTCAAAAGACTAAATCGTATACTTATGGATATGGTGCGGAGCATGATGAGTAATTCATCACTACTTGAATTCATGTGGGGTAAGGTCTTGAAGAGAACTATGTATATCATGAAAAGGGTCCCAGTAAGTTAGTTCCCAAAACTCTATATGAGTTATGGATGGGAAGGAAACCTAGTTTAAGACATTTACACGTATGGCGATGTCCAGCTGAAGCCAAACTCTATAATCAGTATGAAAGAAACTAGACCTAAAAACCAGAAGTTGTTACTTTATTGGCTATTGTCAAAGGTCTAAGGGTTTATGATTTTAGGACCCTGCATCATAACACACGAATTATTGAAATGTGAAGTGCCAGATTCTTAAAAGAAGGCAACTTCAATGGTAGCGATCAACCACGTCAAGTAGAATTTGAAGAATGTCGAGTATCATTATCGATACCTATACTTCTTCAAGACATTTTTGTTCCGCAAGTCATTGAGAATAACGACATGTGGAATAACAAATTATAGAAAATGTTCCACATGTTATTGAGAATAACGACATTATGGAGCAACAAATTATAGAGAATGTCATAGCCAATGAAGTTGTTGCTATAAAAATTATAGTCGATGTACAATCGGAACAGCCGAGACGATCCAATAGGATCAGAAAGTCTACTATTTTGGACTTTGATATTGGAATTAAAGATGATCCAGTAAGTTATTCACAAGCCATAAAACGTGATGATTCTAATAAATGGTCTAATTCCATGAAAGAAGAGATGAACTCCATGAGCGATAATGATGTCTGGGATCTCGTTGAATTACCCTAAGGTTTTAAAGCGATTGGTTGTAAATGGATGTTCAAAACTAAATGTGATTCAAAAGGTAATATTGAACGATTTAAATCCAGACTAGTCGCAAAGGGATTTACTCAGAGGGAAGGCCAAGACTATAATGAGACTTTTTCACCCTTAACCAAGAAAGACTCACTTAGAATCATTTTGGCATTGGTGGTTCATTTGGGTATAGAGCTTCACCAAATGAATGTGAAGACTGCGTTTCAAAATAGGGATCTATATAAAGAAGTCTACATAAATCAGCATGAAGGCTGTGTTGAACAAGGTAAACAGAAATTAGTTTGCAATTAAAGAAATCTATAAATGGACTTAAACAGGCTTCCAAACAGCGGTATCTTAAGTTCAACCACATAATTGTCTTATTTGGGTTATGTGAAAGTCCACATGACAAATGTATATATGTGAAAGTCAATGGGAGTAAGTTTATTTTCTTGGTTCTATATGTAGATGATATTTTATTTGCTACTAATGATCAAGCTATGTTTCATGACATGAAGGATTTTCTTTCAAAGAATTTTGAAATGAAAGATTTAGGTTCAACTTCTTTTGTTCTTGGTATTCAGATCTATCGAGATAGATCTCGTCGATTACTAAGGCTATCACAGAAAACCTATATTCAAATGATTCTGGAAAGATTTAGCATGAAGATGTGTTAACCAAGTATTGCTCCTAGTGACAAATTTTAGTTTATTTAGAACGAGTGCAAATGAAGGGCATTCCCTATACTTCAGCATTAGAAAGTCTCATGTATGCTATGACTTGCACTTGTCATGATATTAGTTTTGGGATAGGAATGTTAGAAAGATATGAAAGTAATTCTGGAATGGAGCATTGGAAGGCTGTAAAGAAAGTCCTCAGATATACCTACAAGGAATAAAAGATTACATGTTGCCTTACAAAGGAACCAACCATTTAGAGATGGTTGGTTATTTAGACGCAGATTATGCTGGATGTCTCGATAGTAGAAAATCAATATATGGATATATTTTTCTACTATCAGGTGGGGTGATATCATGGAAATCAGAAAAAGCAATCACGTGTGTCTACCTCAACGATGAAAGAAAAATATGTAGCGTACTTTGAGGCTACAAAGACAACGGTATGGTTGAAGAACTTTATGTCAGAGCTTCATATTATTGACAGCATCTCGAAGCCAATAAAGTTGTATTGTGATAATATTGCTGTAGTATACTCCAAGACTGACAAGCTCTCTAATCGAGTTAAACATATTAGAGTGAGATATAATTTAGTAAAGGAAGTAGTTCAGGAACGGAAGGTGTCCATTGTCCATATTAAAACAGACATGATGGTCACGGATCCATTGACTAAAGCATTACCACCCAAACATTATAATGCTCACGTTGTTGAAATCGATGTCATTAAGATCTACCTTTTAGTCATTTCGTTGTTATTGTTTGAACACCTATTTATCTATTTGTGATCACGTTATTGTTGTTTTCTCACAGTTCTTACTTTGTCATTGTATGTGCACATTTATGTTGCGACAAAAGTAAGGAATTATTGTTGGACCTATTATGATATGAAGACATGATTGTATGTCTTCTCTTCCCTATTATTGATCAGGTTATGCAAATTCTAATTTTGTGATTATGGAAGAGAGTGTGTCA
Source organism: Drosera capensis (assembly GCA_001925005.1). NCBI lineage: Eukaryota > Viridiplantae > Streptophyta > Magnoliopsida > Caryophyllales > Droseraceae > Drosera > Drosera capensis. Next base: position 225,938 of record LIEC01011421.1, on the reverse strand, counting down.
ATGTATGACATATAACCGCCATATTCCACATTTGGAAATTTGTTTAATCCATAGTGTTTAAGGGAATGGAAAATGTGTGTTATTTAACCCATGTAAGTATGATTGAGATATACGACTTATTTTCTATATTTTCTTATATATTAATTTTTTTTTAAATCTTATAGTAAGCTCATGTTGAGCAAATGGGAACATGAAAGCATGTGAACCAAGTGGAAGACTGTTGGATTTTATCCACCTTAATATGGTTCACATTAATAGTATCCTAATTAAAGAATAACAACATAAGCTAATTAAATATTAGGAAAGTTGAAATAACTGTCTAGTATTTACCTGGGATTTACTTACCTTATTAGTGGGAAGAAGATATGATAGTTGTGAATTTGATTATGGATAAAAATCGTATAATAGAATCATATCTCCTTTGGTCCTCTCTCTGCTCTATAAATAGCATATGGAAGGATGATAGGAATTGCACTTCCTCCACTTGTATATAAATCGATGAACAAAACTTAGAGGTATTAGGCATGATGTAGTTAGTGAGCTTAAGCTTGAAATCAGGTTAGTTATCTACAATCTAGGTTTGATGCTAAAGAGCAGACAACCACAGATAGAGAGTATTATGGGCCACCAGATGCAAACCATTACAGAAGATTTCAGCAAAGTAGCTAACACATGCATGGATAGCAAAAGACCTATAAATTCTTTAGGATTTAGGATCAATCTTGTTGACAAGAGGCAAACACAACAATACATGAAAGATTTTGGTTGTGCTGAGTGCAGATGAAGTTATAGTAGTGATCGGGTGCAGACGAGGTCTCAATGATATTGAGTGCGTACTAAGTTATAACAAACTGAGTATAGCAAAGATGGTTCCCTAAGTTAGACAAGGATCAAAGGATTGATCAAATCGAAGATTTGAGATATGAAGAGACTATACGAGGATCAGGATGAAGCTTATCTATTAACATTAGTGCAGGGGTCACATGTGTTGTTAATAGAAAGGTTGTAAAATAACATCAAGCCAACTACAGTCAGAGATTCATTCCCTCAGCAAAAAGGGATCAATGAATCTTAATGAACAGATTTCTTGATGAACGATTGAAGGTACAAGAGCATACGAGAAATCTGAATTCAAAACTATTCAAGTGAGCTGAAATAAAGAAAACACGAAGAAGAGAGTTCACTAGTCTATATTAAAGAACAAAGTTATAGCAGAGTCCGATGAAAGTTCTGTGTAAGGATCTAGGTATTTTGCCTTTGGAAAGTTTGCAAATTTGTAAAGGGTTTGTCTTGTAAGCAAAAAATAAGAAGATAATGAACTCACATCTTGAATTGACTACATTGGTCACCAAGGAAAGACTGAACTAAGCTCTCAATTATCAATTGATAACGAGTGTCTGAATCAATATAAAATCATGTGTTCTTGTCTTTTATTGCTTTATATTGCATATTACATCTGTTACAAATAACTTGAACAACACAAAGAGACAAGTTTTCAAAGATTAAGTCTTTGCAGCAGACATTTTCTATAGTTTGCAAAGGATAAACAGTGTACTTTGATTAAATATTTCGTTGTATTACACTGAAAATTTTAAAATAACCTATTCACCCCGCCTCCCTCTAGGTTGTATCTGTGGAAGTAACAAAGAGCTCCATAACCTTATGCTCTAATTGAGAGAAAGTGAGAGAAATCAAAGGGAGGAAGACGACTAAGAAGAGGAAGATCAAGAGGACGATCGAGGGATGGCTAACAACAATAATTTGCAGTTCGACCCTCCCAATCAAGCCATGGTGAACCTTACTACTATGGCGAACGGTATCTATTTTCCCTCTGTTTGCTAATTGAGTTAGATAATCTTTGGGAAAGATCCTTTGAATAATTATTTAATTAATTTTTGCATTTGAGTATATGTTCAATAATTGAATATCATAATCTTATAGGAGATACATCCCTCAATTTTTAATGTTATTTTGTTTGCTCTTCATACTCATGCCAAGTGGTTGAACCCAACTTTTTATGGAATGGATTTTTCTCGTTGCCATTAAAGTCTGTCAGGCTCTAATAGCTGTAATATATATGTGTCATGATACATGTGTGTATAACTAAAATTTAATAGATGAGATTAAAAAAAATCAATGAATTACTGATATTAAACTACTCATATTATAATCTCAATTATTCATTCTTGGGTTTCAATCTTAACCATTGTATTTTAACTAGACACATATATGCCATGATAAAAATTCGGTTTTTTTTTCCTTTTCTATAAGGACTTGGAGTATATGTCTCATGATACGTATAAGTCGATTTAAAACAAAATCAAACACACATGGCACACGTGTGTCGTGACGAATCCGATTTTCCATCTTTCAATTTTTCTTATTATCATTTACTCCATACCATGCAAAATTTACGTCTTAAGTTTTCCAAAAACTTGTCATATATGTTTTGCAAATGAGATAATTGTCTTTTTAAGACGGCTGCCTCATTCTTTGGAAGACGAGCACATTTCCATGACTTGTATCTCATTCTCAAGTCCCGAAACATCTTAATTAAATTGAATTTTTCTATTTAATATCATATATTGATGGATGTTTCTTGAATAATTGATTGAAAGGTGCTTTGAAGACCTATTTTGGTGAAGTACAATTTACAATGTGATTTGATTTTAGGAGCAATTATTTTGAAGTGTCTAATGGACTTTCAACTCACAAACTAGAACCCGAAAAGGTTCAAGAATTAACGTGGGTCGGCCACTGCATATAACCATAGTCCGTGTCACTCCCTCAATATTTACAAAATCATTAGAGGATATGTTAGTAACAGAATTCTTCAATACTTTCAACGTGCCAAAAATGCAGTCTCCCTTAAACCTTTTCTTGTGTATTTATTGTTTGGCCAAATCATCTCTATTTGCCGACTATTCTGTTACTTAATTTTGTTTCTTGCAACAGGAACTTGCCCATTGGCAAGGAACAACTTGAAAACCACATCGTTGGGATCTATGCAAAAGCAAATAGCACCCAACAGAATCGACAACCCAAGTTACCCAATCGTTCTTCTGTGATACATAACCTAGATAGATCTATAATTTCCTGAGATTGAACAAAGATGATGTTGGACCATTAAGCATTTATATACGCAGCCAACTTGCTTAGGTTGGTGTATAGCTAAATTCAAATATCGCTAGGATCCTATGATCTTCAGTAGTATTAGTTTAAGTTAATGAAAAAGCCTAGTTTCAAACCATAAAAAGACAATCGCATAATTTGGCACTGGATTTATCGCTAACTCCTTCGTTAGCATCTTTACATTTTCTATCTTCAACTTTCCTTATTCTTCTTCCTGTATGATCATCCTCTCAATCTTTTTCACGACTTGGGAGCCCATATCAAACTACCTGGGGGATCATTTTTATACAGGCGAGTATTATCCTTAATTTCCTTTGAGTAAAATCATAGTTCCGGGATATGGTCTGTTATGTGAATTACTACTTACAAATTCACCTGTCTGATTTTACCTGTCTCTTTCCGTCTTGCCCAACTTAGCCAGTTTATTACAACCTTGATGTTTTAGCATAACTTCAAGATATGGTCAAGCTCTCCTGTTGATTATTACGTCCTTGATCCCCCCCCCCCCCCCCCCTTTTTTTTTTTGGGTGGAAAATTTTTTGTGCATTATGCTGATTATTCATATTTTGGTTTGGTGTAGATAAATCGCTTTTGTGATAACGCAGAAAGGCAGTCCGTCTTAGTTGAGTACTGTTTTAATGGAGGAAGCAAGGGTCAGTTCAGTTGTGTGTAATAGGAAATCACACACGATAGCATCAAAGAACACACAAAATAAAGTAGGGACGCTGGAAAAGTGCAACGCCTATGATTCTGATGATCCAGAGGATGGTTTCACCAGTAACAGGCGGATCTCTCTATTGTTATACCAGATGAGGTTTTGGCTTGCTTTTGCCATGATGTTCATCTTAACGATCATTTGGGTTACCCTTCTGGTGCTGATGATACCATGGCCTCTGAAACGGATAAAGATAGGGAATGCTTGGGGATATGTAAACGGCAGATTGTTGGTAAGCGTAATGTCTCTTATTAGCCGAGTTCCATATGAAACTACTATACTACATTCAAGGAGCCTTTTGTTTGTACATCATTTTCTACTTATCGCTAGTATAGTTATATCTGTTGGGTTGGTTTCATTATCTCAACAGTAACCTATGGTTAAACAATCATATTTTGTTCTTGGGCCTCTCCGTGCGAAAGAGATATGAAAACTTTTTTGCCATTATACTGAGAGTTTTTGAATATTTACTGCAGTTTTGGATGGTAGGAAATCCAGTAAAAATTGAAGGTCAAGAGCATACCCGCAGAAGAGCTATTTTCGTCAGTAACCATGCTTCTGCAGTGGATGTTCTTATGATTATGCAATTGCTTCCCTGGGGCACTGTCGGTATTGCCAAGAAAGAGGTATGTTTGAATGACTTGATGTTCTTGATTGTAATGCTGACGTCAAAAATTGTTCAAGGTATACAGCTACTGCCATCCAGAACTACTCTGAAGAAGTTCTAAATCCGTAGTCCTTTTCTACTGGAATCGATCTAGGGGACACCAAGTAAAATCAGCAATCGGAATTCGAATTGTGGTGAATGGCTGACTCCTGCTTCTGTACAGTTAATAACCATCCTTAGAGTTGAGCAATCAGCAGTGGTTGGAAAAACAAGACGATCAGCGGCTATAGAAAGTCATCCACTCTCAATGAAGCTGCAGAAATACAACAGACTAAAAATAGTTCCCTACGGCTTTTAGACATAGGCGGTAGAAACAGAGGTTCACTAGTGATATATTTATATTGCTGCAAACTTTATCCAAATTTTGATGTGGGTTTAATATTTCTAGCACATCTCCTCGGAGCATGTAAAAACGTGACGGTCACTCCTAAAACCAATTGATAAAACCAATTGATAATAAGAGGAGAGATTCATGATCTATTTATATTGTTGCAACTTTTACTCTTATTTCGATGTGCGTTTAGTATCTCTAACATAGTCAAAACTATACCCAAGCTTTTAAACAATGTGTGTGTATGGTTTTTTTTACCAGTAGAACTCATGATTTTTGTTCTTGTAAAACTCAGCATGTTGCGCTCATGAAAGTTTTTACTTGCAGATTATCTGGTACCCTCTGTTCGGGCAAATTTACTGGTTGGCAAATCACCTTCGTATTGACCGATACAGCAGGTCTGCAGCTATTGCATCTCTAAAACAGGTAGAGACTGAAACTAAAAGCATTGTGAAATAAGTTACTAGATTTTGCAGGAACATATTGACAATGGATGTGGACACTCATGATATATTTATATCGTAATAAACATTCCTTATAACACCTCTGTGACCATTTAATGTCTCCTCATATGTAGCATTATTATGGCTGCATTCATATAATCTAAAAATATGGGGTCCATGCATAAATTTATTGGATAGTAAGTGGAGAAATCATGATCTGCTTGTATAATTCTCAGGCTTGTTAGGTTTCGGATGTGAGTATGTCCGATTGCAAGGGTGTAACCATGTTTGTCATCCATTGCTTTAGGTAGCCAGTGTTATCATCGAGAATAAACTCTCCTTGGCTATTTTCCCAGAAGGCACGCGTTCTGATGATGGAAAACTGCTTCCTTTCAAAAAGGTATATTGAGTTCATCGTTATCTTGGATGCTCCTTTCAAAAGATACCATTGTAAATTTTTCTCATGTGATATCAATGTTCAGATCATAAAGCATAATGATCTGGGACTCGCAACATAATGAACCCTTCAAGTTTCATTTTCCGTTTTTTCTTACAAAATATTTAGAACTTATATTGTTAGCGACTTAGCAGATGTTGAAACAAAACCTTTTACTATGTGCTGTAGGGTTTTGTTCACCTAGCAATGGATACAGGACTCCCGATCGTTCCCATTGTCTTGATCAATGCACATAAGGTGTGGAAGAAGGGTGACATCATGATGCGACCAGGGCCTATGGCCGTCAAGATCCTTCCTCCTATCTACACTGATGGTTGGGATCATGGTAATATCGATGAGAAATTAGAATTTGTACGTAATTTGTTTGTCGAACATCTCTCATACTCTCAGAGGCATTGTACTTGAGATAAGCCTAGGAACTCACCATCATAGTCCTCATTCCTGAAATTCCTCCTCGAGATGTATTTGGGAATACTTGTAAGAACATAGTGTATGTATGTCTTCTCTATATAGTTACATGTTTGTTAAATCAATAAGACATATTCATACTTCATATTCACTGTAGGAATTCCATGAGGCGCTAGTTTATTTTGTTTGTTTTATAATCAGTTATAATAGTGTAAATTATCAATTGGTGTTGTTTTTGGAACGTATTTACCAAAAAGTGACACCTAATTTAAAAATTCTCAATTGGTTTTCTTTTTTTAACTACTTTCCCCACACTACTCCCTCTTGAATATTAATTCATTTTTTTTTTCATCAATACCTGAAATTTATATTTCAAATCAAAAAAATTATTGATTGTATGCATCCATGGCATCACCGGCCTCGATCAAAATCCCCATAGCAAGAACATTAGTGTCGAAGTAGCTTGCGCGGATATATTTTTGGATGGCGCTGAGCATTAGGCCTAATGGAGTTTGATACTATATTAAACCTCTAAAGTTTTTGTAAGCTATATCCTTGACCGAAATGAAGAACACGTTTCCACCGGCCATCACTATTCATCTCCACCGACCACTATTAGGATTCCACGTTTTTTTATATAAAAACGTGTTTTACATATCGTTGATTTTGTCCTATAAATAGCATAAAAATTCAATGTATCAAAAGTATCTCGGAAACAAATCAATAATACGAAATACAGAAAACGGAAAGCTTTTCCCACAAATAATTTGTCTCAACAGACAACTCATAGATTTAAACCAACATTTGGTATTAGAGCAGGAGGTGGTGTGTACATACCCGGTCGAGAAGATATTAGCCGACGTGGCAACCGACAAGGTAGGCTCAGCCAAGGACACGCTCGAACCCGAACAACGAAGAAGATCCAGCCATGACGCCGTAGGCTGCACATCCTCTGGAGCCCGTAAACAAAGCCGCCGCCGCCATCAGATCCAACAGAGATCCACCGTGAGGCGTGGGACGACATCGCTGGACCTCAATTGACGAACGGTCTCGGCCAACTCCGACATGGAGATGATAGCTGCGAGATCGTATTGAGGTCAGAAGGAAGGAGTGATGCTCGTGGAGGAAGATCCATGAAAGAAGTGAGGAAGAAGAGGAGGTGGAGTGTGCGGCGATGACCCATTGAATTTTAGAGCAATCATATGACGGGACGACGAGAAATATTCCAAGAACTTGATGAAAAGATTACCGGGGAGGTGAGGCTTGGCGATGATAATGTCGTTCAAGTCATGGACAAAGGAATAGTGGTGTTCCAGTGCAAGAATGGCGTTCAGTATATCCTCCATGAGGTATATTATATTCCTAAACTTTGCACTAATATTATACGTCTTGGATAGATGACAGAGAATGGGAGCGAGGTGAATATGGTGGAAGATATCATAAAGGTGTATGACAACGGCAAGTTGTTGATGTTCGTGAAGTGCACATCAAATCGCCTTTACCAGATTAGTTTAGAGTTAGCCAAACGAGTCTGTCTCCTAGCAAGCTTCAAAAAGCCGAAAGGTGTGGCAAGCGCAACAAAGACAGTGGATGGTGTAACTTGTTCGCCACCTATGATAGGAGTGTCAAGTCCATCTACCTCGACTTTGCGCATACAAGTTCCGGGTTTCCTTGACACCAACAGTGGTGAAGTTCGAAGACGACGATGGCGAGATCTTCAACGCAAGAAGTCTGGTTCCCTCAAAAAGGCAAATTGGGTTGAATTGATGTCTACTCCATCTAAGACGAATGACGTTGAAAGCATCGAGAAGAAACCCGATGGTATATCGAAGCAGAAGCCCGATGAGCAGAAGAGCGAAGAGGTTAGAAATCTCTTTAGGCGCATGGGAGAAGAAGCAGATTGCATTCATGCCATGACGATAGAAAGGAATGCGGCGTGGAAGGATATGCTAGAAAAATTCATAAAGATGGGAAAAGAGCGGGAAACTCTACTAACCAATCTCCAAACAAAAGTGAAGGGTCTCGAAGAGAAGTTTGCAAGAACACAGAAGCAGAAAAGATCATCGTATTGGCATTATGTGAGACCAAGTTTATGGCAGCCACTGCAACAGCATGCCGAGATCTTTGATTAAGGAAAAGAGCCATGTCAAGATTAGGGGGGAGTATGTTAGCTATAAGCTTGACCGAAATGAAGAACACGTTTCCACTAGCCATCACTATTCATCTCCACCGGCTACTATTGGGATTCCACGTTTTTTGTACAAAAACATGTTTTACATATCGTTGATTTTGCCTTATAAATAGCATAGGAATTCAATGTATCAAAACTATCTCGGAGACAAATCAATAATAGAAAACGGAAAGGTTTTTCCCACAAATCATTTGTCTCAACATACCACTCATAGATCTAAACCAACAGTTTTATCTAAAAATTAATTAACAATGAGAGAAGTAGTGTAAGATCTATATATGTGATTGTATTGATTTTTTAAACTTCAATGTGGATAGAGTTTTCTCAATAATTGAGGCATGTATTTGTTTTGTTTAGGCACGAAGTATAGAGGAACTATGTTGCATTGGGGCTACACCATTTCGCTCTATAGAGTTTGAGTTATCGTCTCCGTCTATGGATCGTACTGATACGGATGGGTCGCATTGTCTTTTTGATGTTAGACGTACTGTTTACAATGAGATCTATAAAATCACAACAATTTCATGGTTTTTTTTATGACACATGAGCGTTATGTCGTCACGGATCAAATCTGTGACAAGACCAAATAAACCAAATGGGTTTAGAGATATAGAAATGAGGAAAATATAAACAGTAATCACATTTGTAACTTACAATTTCGAATATCTGTTTTAAGTTACAGTATTGGTACAAAAAGTAGTTCAGATCAAATGTTACACTGGGCAAAATAGAAGTCTGATATGATATAATATCCAAAAAGATATGAGACTATCTAGATGAATGCCACCTTGCACTATGACCCTCCAAGGAGAGCTGAGGGTATATTTGTAAATGAAATACATAGCCATGTGTAAAAGAAGCTCAGCAACTAAGGTGTATGAATTCCATTTACAGAGGGCTTCCGTTAACGGCTATGACAACCAACGAAAGTCCTAAAAAACGCTTTGATAGTATAATAGGAAGATATAAGTGTCATATCAAATAGTATTATTTTAATATATTTTATACGTCTTTGTATAACTTTTAAAAGTTTTTCTTTTATGTAAGACCCATAGGTATAACCTAGGGGGGGATAAACAGGTTGTATTAAAATTTATTAGTGTAATGCAGCGAAATAATTAATTTTAACATACTGATATTCTTTACAGAGTATTGAGATGGTTTACAGTAGAGACTCAAACTTTGAGAATTTTTCTGTATTTGTTGTTGTGATTGATTCCTAACAGTTCTAATAGCTCATCCTAATGAAAAACAAATAAAGAACATAGGATTTATATTACTTCAAACACTCGTTATCAACTCATAAGCAAAACTTGACCAGTTTAATAAATCCAAAAGATGAGTTCACTATTTTCTTGTTTTTTACTTACAAAACAACCCGTTTATAAACTAGGTAACTTGTCAAAAGAAGAAGAACCTAGATCCTTGCACATATCCTTTACTGGACTTTGTTACAGCTTCTATTCTTCAATGGAGACTAGTGAACCCTCTTCTTCTTGTTTTTTTTCGATTCAACTCACTTGAATAGTTTTGAATTTGAATTGTTTTTGCATACTTGTACGTTCAATCTCTCATTCAAATACTTTTCACAGCAGCACTATCTTTGATCCCTTTTAATAGGTTGAGGGAATGAACCTATGACTTGCGTACTTGATCAAATGGTGACAACTGGTCACATGTAAAGCTTCAGTGATGTTGATATCTCACCTTTTTCAGATCCTCGTACTGTCATACTCTGAACCTTAAACTTTCGATTTGATTGATCCTCATATTTCTGACCCAACCTTAACAGTCATCTCTACTACGCTCCAGTCTGCTATAATTCAATCTGCACTCAGTACCGTTGAGACCCCGTTTGTACCCAACCACTACTGCAACCTAGTTTGCATCCAAATCTGATACAATCCATACATTGTTGTGTTGATCCTCGTCTGCAAGTTTAATCCTAGATGCTGAAACATTTGTAGGCTTTTTGTTGTCCATATATATCTTAGTTACTTAGTCGAAATTCCTTATAATAGTGTGCATCTGGTAGCCCACACAATGCTCTCCATGTGTGGTCGTCTGCTCTCTAGCATCTGACCTAGACTACAGATACCAACCTAATTTTCTGCCTAATCACACTAATAACATCATGGCTAATCGTGCTATGTTTTATTCATCAATTTCTATACAACTGAAGGAATTGTACATTCCTATCACTTTGTATTTGCTTATGGTTCATGACTTAACTTGAAAGACAAATTTCAAGGATACAAGCTACTCAAAGTAGAGAGATAGAACATAAATTGTCAGCCGAGCTACCCATTAGATTATATTTTTGTACCTCTATATTTCATGCATCGTCTTGCACCTTTTGTGCGCTTTCAATGAGACAATGGATGGCAACATTGATATGATTTGGACCTCCCTGCAAAGGGTAACCAGTGGTCCCGGCATAACTGCGTTGAAGCCATTGCATGCAAGCAAAGAGGGTGGGAGATGCCCACCGCTCCCTAGGTAGTTCCTTACTCGTGACGATGACTCAAAAAGTAAACACTAGAGTCCACTGATTCAAGAAAACAACGAATGATCTCAATGGATTAAAGAAAGACACCAAACTCGAAAGAGTTTGGTGTCTTTCTTACAACTACTCCAAAGAGTACGACAATGGTCATATCAGACCCAAGAAGGGACGTCATGTTCGACCTTTTCAATATTTTCAAGGAAAATGACCAACGATCCAACGGATTCAGAAAGGGATGCCAAATTCAACCTTCACAGTTCAAGGACACAATATATATTATTTCGTTCGCTTTTCATTAGTCCATATCACATAAATAGTGCAATTAAGGTCTATATCCCCGTGTCTTTTTTATTTAACGATTTAAAGATCATTTTCATTTATTTTTCCGGAATGATATTTATATAAAGATAGTGCATATTCTAGCCTATTTAACCATGAGTATCCCAAATAACACAACAAACATGAACAACATCCATCCTACGTCAAGGCACGATATAAATATATGTACGTATATATTTATAATTATGATTCCTTAATATTTTCATATGTCACAATAGTACAAGGTTAGGCAGTACATGATACACACACATGCATATTCTCCCCCTAACCTGTGCACAATCATGTGCAACCATCACCAAACCTTACTCATTATACACACATATATATAACCGGCCTTGAACACACTCACACCCACAGGACATAAGGACACTCACACCCACATCCACATACACACAAGACATAACCCCATATCATACCATGATCATACACCTCTCATCACCGTGAACATACACTTATCATCACCATGATTGTACACTTCCATAACAAACATGATCACCCGCATGCAAACACATTCATTAATAGGTTTGAAGGAACGCTTTTGTGGAGGTTACCTCCCTAGTGTTTAATTCAAAACAAAACATGAGGCAAAACGACGAGAAAGACCAAGCAAGGCATTGGGCCGCAACAAGCCTTTCGGGTCTATCAATGGGCTAGGGCCGGGCCACTGTGGAGCCTTTTGTTGGGCCGTGCTGGGCCTTCTTCGTAAACGAGCCAGCTGTAACGCTATGGTTGGGCTGGTGCAGGGCTGTTGCTCCGCCATAATCCAGGCCGATGTCCGGGTTGTTGGTGATGTGAGAGATCTGTCGGTGTCGAGGCGTGGCGGTCCGAAGTGGTGGGGGTGGATAAGAAATGGGGAGGTCGTGTTTGGGGCCGGGGATGGCCCGATCTCTTTCACCGGCGTCTCAGGCAACGTGACGCGACGACCAACGACGAGGATCTTGGTGGTGGTGGTGAGGTTTGGTGAAGAAAATAGTGGTGTAGAGGTGGCACGTGGGGAAGCTTCGAGGAGCCGTGACTGGGGATCGGGGATGATGGGGCGGTGAACTACTGCTGGGAAGACAAGTGCGGTGGCCGATGGTGTTGGGACTTGGTGGTGGCTTTGGTGACAGATTGGAGGTGGGTGTTGGTTTTGTGAGGAGTCCTTTGATCGGAAATGAGGTGAAGGAGATGAGTTATGGAGAAGGGAGAAAGGAATGGTGGAGATTAACTCATCTCCTCTATTTTTCGTATTTTGTATAATTAATCGCTATCAATGTAATTATTTTAAATATTTCATATTCATTTCTTGTTCAATAATCTCAGATTTTCAAGCTTAAATCTGTAACCCTAACGCACAATTATTTTAACTTTGTAACGTTTGTTAGTCCAATCCTTTTTATAACATTCATTATTTACCATATTTTGTTCCCGCATTATGTAAATACATATCGTATGTATAATTTATAATTTATTTTTAATTCATAAAAATTTTGGGATATTACATCACCCACAAATTTTAAGATGTTTTGTCCCCGAAACTCAATTTAAGTAAAGATAAATGAGGACTTACTTGAGATTGTGTTGTTGTGGTTGTTGTTGTGGCCCATGCTTCTGATGTAGTTGAGGGTTGTTCAGCTTCAATCACAACTAATTCCATTCCTGTGGTAGGGACATGGATGATTGCTATTGTGAATGACTTTGTTACAATAGTCCTTATTGTCAATGAGGTTGTTGTAGAAGTACTCAGTGATTGCTGAGTTTGTATCCCTTTGTGTTTGGTTGTAATGGCTTCAATCGCTTTTCTTCTATAACCTTGTGCATTCAGCTCTTTCCTGAACTGTGCCCTTGGTCCTTCTCTGATTTCCTGATAACTTCTCTGAGCTTCCAGGATAAGCTTCTGAAGGTTTCCTCTCAACACCAACCTTCAGATACTCCAAAGTGTTGTTTGCATCTTGGAGTACAACCATTTCTTGCTCCTTTGGTGGTATACTTATTGAGGATGATCCCTCAATTACTGCCAAAAGGTTCTTTGTTCTTGAGCATTGACTTTAATCTACTCTTTCGTTGGTGCAGACTGTGTTTCTTCCTCCATTTCTGCAGGCTGTGTAGCAGGGACCTTCGATATTGTTTCGTCTTCTGAGATGTACAGGACAAGTTTTCTCCTTGTCACCCTTGTCTGCATTGATTTGGCTTCTTGTGCCTTTTTGATTAGCTTTCCTTTGGCCTTTTTAGGCTTTCTCTTGTTAGGCTGGTCTGTAGCCTTTACTGTAGTCTACACTACTGCTGGTTTCTTTGAGAAGCCTATTAGCTGCTTCCTAATCCTTCGGACATCAATCTTCTTGACCATAGTCTATGGCCTCCCCTTCTTGTCAGAAAGCTTGAGCTTCTCCTTGAGGATTATACTTATAACCCTTCCAAATAGAGGTTGTCTCGCCTTTACTGCCTTGGCCAGTTAATACATCAACAGTTTGGCCCCATTGAGCTTGTGTTTGGTAAGGATTACGCATATTATTTCTTGCTGATCAAAGATGCTCTGATCACCTTTATGACCACGTCTACAAGCAGATTATGTGCCTTGGACAAATACTTTTTCATTGTCCATATTCCTTCTTTCTGTCTATCCTCGCTCAGCATAGCATGCCTCCCATCAGTTACCATAGAGACCAGGATGTCTCGGGTCCTTCTTTTGAAACTCTAAACAGCTGTTCGAACTCATTTGGAGTGATGGTGATCCCAATTTGTTTGACGGATGTGTATGTTATGACCTGAAGGTTCTCAGCAACTATAGATTTTTCAATGAAGTCTAGTACTTCTTCGTCATATATTCTGCTTGTTTTCGCACAGAAATACTTTAGACCTGCGTTCTGAATAAGCTCGGTTATCTCTTTTACTTCATCTGATTCATTCTTTGAAGTTTCAAAATCAAGAGCCACTTCCGTTTGCAACTCAACCTTTCTTGTTAGACTGCATTGCTCTTGAGCTTGGTCACTCTTGGATGGAGCGTTGGATCAAGTGTTACCAAGGATTCCATTACCTTTAGTTTTACCTGCTTTATCTCCTCCAAAGATGACTAAGGGCCCTTCTTCCTTTCTGTATTCTTTCAGAATGCCTTTGTTCCCAGTCAAATGTCCTGAGCATCCACTTTCTAAGTATCATGTTCCATCTTATTGTTCCTATATTAAAGAACTTAAATCTAGTACATGGTACCCACAAATATGGGTCTTTACTTGTTAGTTTTTGGCATCCATACTTGAATAAGTTTCTTGTGTGAAGTCCAACATTCGAATGATTTGTGACCAGGTTTATCATAGGCATAACAGTAGTCCCTTGGTCTTATTTCTCTAGGTGGTCTGATAGTGTTTCTCCACCTTCTCTATTGCATTCTACATGATATGATCTTTTGCATGTAGTGTTGAAAGTATTATTCCACACTTAGTAATTTGGTGCATACTTAGTTCTGTATGGCCTCTTGTTGGCATCAATCTTATGATTCCAGACCATGCGCATATTATGGTGTTTTGCATTAGTTCGTGTTGGTACTTTTCTCAAGGATTTAACCCTTTGGGTTTGAGCAGTAGAGGCCTTACTCCTCTGCTCTTCTTGTTTAGGAAAGGCTTTTACCCTTCCACAAGACTTTTATAGAGGTTTGGTTTATCTTTTTTCTTACTGGTTGTGATATTATCATTCATTTTTTAGTGTGAAAGGTCATTCAATCAGCACTTGTAGCCTAATCCTGACCTACAATGTGAGGATTGACCTATGTTTAGTATTTTTGATAAATGCAGGGTCATTCCATTCCATGTATCTACTTGAGCTTGTAGCTTAGCATTTCTCTTAGTGAGTGTTTCTACTACTCCATTGAGAAGCTTTACCTTCTCATCTGATTTCTTCAGCTCACTTTGAGCCACTATTAGGTCACTTGATATACTTTTAATCTCTTCAGCATAATACAGCGAAATTCTTTATTTGAAAACACTAATAATCTTTATAGACTACCAAGAGTATCTACAGCGGAGACTTATACTTCAAGAATTTGTCTATGTTTGTTGTTTTGATTGATTTCTAACAGTTGTAAAAATACAAGATAATGGAAAGCAAGAAAAGAACACATGATTTATACTAGTTCAGACACACATTATCAATTTATAAACGAGAGCTTAGTCCAGTCCTCCCTTGATGACTAGTATAGTCAATCCAAGAGGTGAGTTCACAATCTTCTTGCTTTTTTTTTTTTTGGTTTACAAGGCAATCCCTTTACAACTTTGGCAACTTGTCAAAGGTGAAGAGTCTAGACCCTTTGCATAGATTCTTTGTTGGACTCTACTGTAACTTTTGTTCTTCAATGTAGATTAGAGAACTTTCTTCTTCTTGTTCTTCCACAATTCAGCTCACTTGAATAGTTTGAATTTAGATTGATTTTGCATGCTATATACGTTCAATTCTTCGTTCAACAGTATTGGTCCTTGAGCTTTTTAATCCCGTTTTATAGGTTGAGGGAATGAACCCGTGATTGTACCAGGTCTAATGTTGACAGCTTGTCACATATGACTCATTCACTAATGTTGATAACTCACTTCATCCTGATCCTCGTACTGTCACTCTGTATATCAAATTTTCGATTTGATTAATTCTCATATTTCTGCATCAACCTTAGCAACCATCTCTGTTGTACTCTAGTCTGCTGAAACTCAGTCTGTACTCAGTACTGTCGAGATCTCGTCCGCATCCAGTCATCGTTGCATCCTTGTCCGCACCCAGATCTGATACAATATATGCATTGTTATGTTGGCCCTTGTTTGCAAAATTGATCCAAGATCCTGAAGCATTTGCAGATCTTTTGTTGTCCATGTATGTCTTAGCTGTCTTGCTTCTCTGTAATACTCTGCATCTGGTGACCCACAATGCTTTTCATCTGTGACCGTTTGCTCTCCAATATCTAACCTAAACTGTAGATTCCCAATTAATTTCCGGTTTAAAAACGCTAACAATATCATGGTTAATATTTCTAAGTTTTGTTCATCAATTTCTATATAACTAGAGCAATTACAAATTCCTAGCCTGAAGAGGAAAAAATAGAGCACCTGAATAAAAAAATAGAGCGCTTGAAAGGGAAGAAATAGAGCGCTTAAAGGAAAAAAAACAGAGTGCCTGGAGGAAAAAAAAAAACACAAAGAGCCGGGGAAAAAAACAGAGTGCCGAGGAAATTTTTTTTATAACAAATATGAAATTTGATCATCACCCGATGCAAAATATCTTTTGTCGATGAACCATTACTTCAAATTGATCTTAATTCAAGTTGATCAAATGAATCAAAATCATATAGAAAAATGAATATATTTATATTAGGATACAAGAAATAGCCGATAAGAGATGAGGGGCAACTGCCAACTGGCAACAATAACATAACAGAGCAAACACAGGAGCAACAAAACAAATCTGGCACCGATTCAGTTTTCGTTAAATATCGACAACAACGGCGATTGACTCCATTGTCGCAGAATCCCACTTTCCTTCGTCTCCTTCACCTTCCAATTCTTGGTCTCTCTCTCTCTCACACACACAAAAGACACCAAGTTACTCAAATTTGGGTCACGAAAGATGTAATTGATCGAGCGAGAAAAGTAAAACATAGAAAAAAAGTTCTTCAAATTTGGATTCTCAAATCAACATTTTATTTAGATTTTGACAATTCATGTCTTTGAGTTTTATTGTGTCGAGGCAAATGATGTGAAACAAAGGAGGCAACCAAAATTATTTTTATAGTCTAGTTTTTATTGTTTTTAATTTTATGGAAAAATTATCCGAAGGCATCACCTACCAAATTAATTCCTAATAAATACCCCAATTTTTTTTCCGCCAAAGAACCATCTTCCATTTGAAAAAGAGAAATCAGTTTGCAAGTTTTCATTGAGGTGTACTAGTATGTCTACGCCTAACAGACGTACTAGTACGTCTTATACTGAACCTTGAAAAAGAGAAATCAGCATGCAAGTTTTCATTAAGGCGTACTAATACGTTAAGCCATAAAATCACATCAGAAGAATGATATACAAAGCGCATAAGCCATCAAATTTTAGAAATCAATAGTTTTCCCCTTCATCCAACAATCGACCCACCCTTTACCACCACCTCTGTAGTCATCGCTGCCGAATTCGCCCAGAAGGTTTGAGATCTGTTTGATTGAGTCGGTGATGGTGAGGGAATTCGATTGCGATGTGGTCAAGAGAGCGATGGAGATCTGATGATGATGGAGATGATGAGGATCGAACATGAGGAGGTCTGATGATCGATAGTGATCGATGAGGCTGGGTGATATAGTGGTTTTTGGATGAGAGCTAAAGAAGAGTGGAGAAAAATTAGGACAAAGATAAATTAGGCAAGGTTTGGTGTCTTTTAAAAATGTTATTTTATGGAATAAAGTTTTTTTGATGATATCTGCTTGAAAAAAATTCTCCAAATGATGGCACATGGACATTTTCATTTTTTTTTTAATAATCGCCTTTATCTTATTTTGCAACAAAAGGATAGGTTTTTCAAGGACAAGAAATTCAAAAGGAAAAAACATTATAGAGGCACCTTTTTCTCTCCAAAATCATCGGGGATGGCTGCCCAAAATCAACCCCACAATCCATATGGGCTTGTCGAAACCTTCCATGCTAGGGACCGAAGACCCTGCTCACCCCCTTGTTGTATCGCTAGAAATTCCACCAATATTCTCATTTAACGGATGGAGAAAAATAGAAATATGGCATGTTGACATAATATTAAGTTTATCAAGTAAAATCAATAGTGAAGATTTTAAATTTAACACTTTCTGAAATTTAGATAGAAAAATAGAAGAGAATTAAAAAAAAAAAAAACCAAACAATAATCCAAAAATCACTTTACTTGGAATTTATACTGTTGGATCTTTACAGCATGTAATTTTCATGTGGTATTGCACATATCCTTCAAATCCTTTTGTGGATTTGAATATATTGGTAGGAATGTAAAATCCATTCAAATATATAGAAATTGATATAACCAAAACCGATGTAACCAAAACTAAGATGTATTAGTCATGATGTATTTAATATGTTTAGACTATAAGTCATATAGGTAGTTACAGTGTAGGTTGGATGCTGAAGAGCAGACAACTGCAGATGATGGAGATTAGATGAGCCACCAGATGTAGACTACCACAAAAGACTTTGGCTAAACACCTATGGCATTGATGAGTAACAAAAGAACTTCAAAATCTTCAGGATCTAGGATTGAGCTTGCAGACAAGGACCAACACAAAATGCATCAATGTACAATAGATCTGTGTGCAGATAAGATTATAGCAGGGATTGGTGCAGACGAGGTCTCACAGTACAGTATGCAGACTAAGTTGCAACAGACTGGGTGCAGCAGAAATGATTGTTGAAGGTGGAGTCAGAGGTCTAGAATCAGTCGAACGAAGTTTTGAGTTAAAGGAGTAACGGCATAATTTCTGGAGTTAGTGGGCTATCGGCATCAGAAACAAGATGGTGGGGGACACGAGTGGCAAAGTGTAATTTTCTAGAGTTAGTGGGCTGTCACCATTAGAACTAAGATGGTGGGGGGCACGAGTGGCAAAGTGTAATTTTCTGGAGTTAGTGGGCTGCCAGTATTAGAAATAAGATGTCAGAAACAATATCTTGTTGCTTAGGTTAGTTTCCTGAGTCTATAAAAGGAAACCGATGAGACTAATTGAAATAAGGTTGTTGAACAAAGATTGAAAGACAAGAGTACAAAACAATCAACATTCAAAGATTATTCAAGAGAGGTGAATCGTAAAATACACAGTGAAAAGTGTTCATTAGTCTGCAGAAGAATACTATTTACAGTAGAGTTCGGGTTGTTGAATTTGTGCAAAGATCGTGGGTCTTCATCTTTTGTACAAGTTGTTAAGCTTGTAAAAAGAAGTTGTCTTATAAGCTACAAACAAGAAGATAGTGATACTCACCTCTTGGCTTGACTACACTGGTCACCAAGGAAAGACTAGACTAAGCTTTTATTTATCAAATGATAACAAGTGTTTGAAACAGTATAAATACTATATATCTTACTTGCTTTCATTACTTGGTATTTAGAACTGTTAGAAATCAACCTTCATAGCCAAACAGAGACAAATTCCAAGAATTGAAGTCTCTGCAGCAGATCTTAAATTGTTAGCTACAGACCACCCAACTGGTCTGCATAGAACAATGGTCTGTAAAAATATAATCCATTTGCATAAACTTGCTTAAAACTCGAATTAACCTATTCATCCCTTCTAAGTTAAATCTTGGACCTTACAATTGGTATCAGAGTGTGACTTTTCAGACTTAACCATTTGTGAAAATAAAAGGTCATTATCTTACGTGCCAAGAAGTTACTAATAGCTTGTTTTTGTGAAGAACAATGGCACCATCAAAGTTTCTCAAGTGTCCTAACAGTGGAGAACCTCCATTATGCTAATTTGACAAGTTGAACCATTAGAAACTGAGGATGTTTTCACATCTCAATTCAATAGATGAAAGAATGCAAGACATCATCTTTGATGGACCTCATATTCCAACAATGCCGGATCCAACAGATCCAACGAAAGAAGTATACAGACCGTTGTCTTTTTGGTCCAAAGAAGACTGGGATCTCGAGTTAGTTGATACAAAAGCAAAAGATCAAATATTAAAATATCTTGATTATAACATGTTTGAAATAATGGTTCATACAACCACTCCAAAGGAGGCATGGGAAGCTCTACTGCTAAGGAATGAAGAAACCAACGAAATAAGGGAAAACAATTAGGACGTCCTAATACAACAATATGAATTGGTCTCGATGAGATCTGACTACTTTTTATGAAAGATTCAATATTCTCATCAACAATCTTAGAACCTTGGGAAAGACTTTCAAAAACAAGGAAGTCAACCTAAAGTTTGTGAGATCCCTTGGTGAAATCTGGAGTACAAAAACCACAGCAATAAGGGAATCCAGAGAGCTAACGAAGATGTCCTTGGCTCAACTGTATGATATACTGCATACATATAATCTTGAAGTTGAGGATAAGAAGCAAATTGATGATGTTAGAAAGAAGACCTTAGCTTTCAGAGAATTCTTAAATCCATGGCAGAAGAAGATAACAGTGATACCTCATTTGCAAATGAACAAGGTCTATCTGAAGAACTGAGGTTGATGGGAAAGAAGTTCAAGAAGCTATTAAAGAAGAGGAAGCTCAAGAAAAACTTCCCCACAAAAACAAAGGAAGTAGAAAAGAAAGTTTGTTACAACTGTGGTAGATCAGGGGCACTTTGCTGCACAATTCAGACGACTAACACAAGACTCGTCTATACCTAAATTCAAGAAGGATCACAACAAAGGCATCTCTGAAAGAAAAAAAAAATAAAGAAGAGGCAAAGCATATGCTGCAAAGACATGGAGTGACACAGACTCTGATGATGAAGATATTATATCAAACGCTCAGCTATATCTCATGGTCAAAGAAGATGAACAATAGCAGATATTTGATCTTTCTGATTCAGATGCCACTATAGAGGAATTGAAAGAAGCACTTCTAAAAACCTTTGAGAATTTTATTTCCTTTTTAAAGGAAAATAAAGAATATCTTAAGCAGATTGCAAGTCTCAAAGAGATGTACAATTTAACAAATGAAGAGATTAATAATAGTCTAATCAATGCTCAAGATGAACTAAAAGAAGCTATAGTGAAAATACTTACCTTGAGAAACACTGAGCTTCAGAAATAAGTAGATGTTTGGAATGGTAAGACATTATGTTTGCAAAAGTTGCTCAACACAGGTCAATCCTACCATGACAAAACAGGGTTAGGATATAATGACTGGTTTCATAATGATGCTAACAAAAAGGTTATCATCAAAAAAGAAAAACAGACTACTGCGAATGAATATAGGAACCCATGAAATAAGGGAGAACAAGAAGGACGTCCTAATGCAACAATATGAATTGGTCTCAATTAGATCTGATGAGAATCTGACTATCTTCTATGAAAAGTTCGATATTCTCATTAACAATTTCAAAACTTTGGGAAAGACTTTCAAAAACAAGGAAGTCAATCTAAAGTTTGTGAGATCTTTTGGTGAAATCTGGAGTACAAAGACCACAACCATAAGGAAATCCAGAGATCCAACAAAGATATCCTTGACGCAATAGTATGGTATACTTCATACATACAATCTTGAAGTTAAGCAAAGGAAGCAAATTGATGATACTAGAAAGAAGACCTTAGCTTTCAAAGCTCAAGAGAGAATTCTAAAATCTATGGCAGAAGAGGATAACAGTGATACCTCATTTGCAAGTGAACAAGGTTTATCTGAAGAACTGGCGCTAATGGGAAAGAAGTTCAAGAAACTATTCAAGAAGAGGAACCTCAAGAAGAACTTTCCCTTAAAGACAAAAGAAGCAGAAAAAGAAGTTTCCTACAACTGTGGCAGACCAAGGCACTTTGTTGAACAATACAGACGACCAACACAAGACTCGTCTACACCTAAATTCAAGAAGGATCACAATAAAGGCATCTTTGGAAGAAAAGAAGGAGGCAAAGCCTATGCTGCAAAGACATGGAGTGACACAGACTCTGATGATAAAGATATTATATCGAACGCTCAGCTATGTCTCATGGCCAAAGAAGATAAACAACATCAGGTATTTGATATTTCTGATTCAGATGCCACTATAGAGGAATTGAAGGAAGCACTTCAAGAAATCTCTGAGAACTTTATTTCCCTTTAAAGGAAAATAAAGCACATCTTAAGCAGATTACAAGTCTCAAAGAGAAATGCAATATAATAAATGAACACACTAATAATAGTCTAATCAATGCTCAAGATGAACTAAAAGAAGCTAATGATAAGGTGAAGCTTCTCAATGCAGTAGTGAAAACGCTCACCTTGAGAAACACTGAACTTCAGAAACAAATAGATGCTTGGAATGGTAAGATCTTATGTTTGCAAAAGTTGCTAGAACTCAAGACCAAAGGTCTACTGTTTTACCTGTGGCAAACCTGGCTATAAATAATTTGAATGCTGAAATTCAAACAAAAAAAATAATTCAAGTGTGTGTTCCAAAAGCTAACCAATAAGGACCCATATAAGTGGGTATCATGCACAAGCTTTCTATGTTTTCAATGCAGGAAAGACAAAGAAGCATATGGTATCTGGACAGTGGATGCTCAGGACACATGATAAGAAACAAATCTGTCCTCGAAGATTACAGAAAGGAACAAGGACCTTTGTCATATTTGGAGGAAGAAAGGTAGGTACAACTAAAGGTAGGTTTCCTTAATCTTTAGAGCTGTTGCTTATGTTAAAAGCTTAGAACATAACCTGCTATCCATTAGTCAATTATGTGATAAGAATTATGATATGTCATTTACTCAGGATACATGCCAAGTAAAAGATAAGATGACACAAGAAGTCAAATGACTAGATATTAGAAAAGGAAACATATATGCAGTAGACTTTGATTCATTACAGTTAGAAAAAATAATATTTTTCTATTCTAAAGAAGCTGAAGATACAAAATGATTATGGCACAAAAGATTAGCTCATCTTAAGTTCAAAACAATAACCAGATTATCCTAGAAAGCCTAGCAAGAGGACTTCCTCAAATAAAGTTTAAAAAGAATAAACTATGTAGATCATGTCAGGAAGAAAAGCACACTAGAGCAAGCTTTAAACCTTTAAACTCTTCAGAATCAACTAAAATTCTGGAATTATTACATATGGATCTCTTTGGACCAGTTGAGGTAGAAAGCTTAAACAGAAAGAAATACACTCTAGTTATACTAGATGATTACTCAAAAATATACATGGGTAATGTTCATACATAAAAAAAGCGAATCTTGCATTCTGTTGACTAGATTAGGAGCCTATACTAATGAAACCTTTGCCCCTGTAGTAAGATTAGGAGGCATAAGAATGTTCCTTGCTTATGCTGCATATCTAGGATTTAATATCTATCAAATAGATGTAAAACGTGCATTTCTAAATGAAAAGCTACAAGATAAAGTTTATGTTGAACAACCTCCTCGCTTTGAAGACTCTGAATATCCAAGATATGTATAGAGGTTAGACAAAAAATTATATGGATTGAAACAAGCACTAAGGACATGGTATGAAACCCTCTCAATATTTCTGTGTGAAAACAAATTTGAAAGAGATAAAGTAGATACCACTCTATCTTTTAAGAAGCATAATGAACATATATTGTTAGTGCAAATATATGTTGATGATATTATATTTGGTTGCACTAATAATAAACTTTGTGAACGATTTATAAAACTAATGAAATCTAAATTTCAGATGAGTTTAATAGAGGAATTAAAATATTTTTCTAGGATTTCAAGTACAACAATTTGAAAGTGGAATCTTTATAAATCAATCTAAATACTTAAAAAACACAATCAAAAAGTATGGCTTACATAGTGGTGGTCATATGAAAACTCCTATGAGCATATCAATAAAGATAGATAAAGATGCAGTCTTTTATACCTTACTACTAGCAGACTATGTATAAAGTAATATGGTCATTGTTATATCTTATTGTAAATAGATCAGACATTCAATATGTAGTTTGTGTCTGTGCAAGATATCAATCTGATCCCAAAGAATCCCAC
The DNA here is from genome assembly GCA_001925005.1 of Drosera capensis. Classification (NCBI taxonomy): domain Eukaryota; kingdom Viridiplantae; phylum Streptophyta; class Magnoliopsida; order Caryophyllales; family Droseraceae; genus Drosera; species Drosera capensis. The sequence goes on along the minus strand of LIEC01011421.1, from coordinate 202,131 downwards.
TACACTGCAGTAAAAAGAATCCTGAGATATCTCAAAGCAACTCTAAATCTTGGTGTATGGTATCCAAGAAAATCAAATTTTACGCTAACTGGATTTTCAAATGTAGACTTTGTAGGTTGTAGGTTGACAAGAAAAACACAAGTGGAGCATGTCAATTTATTGGTGCAAGATTAATTTTTTGGTTAAGCATGAAGCATGTTACAATGTCAACCTCTACTGTAGAAGCAGAATACATAGCTATAGGAAACTGTGCTGCACAAATATTATGGATGAGATCACAACTTAAAGACTATGGTATGATATTATTTGAAACCTTTATATTTTGTGACAACAGGTCTACAATGGTAATTTCAGAAAATCTAGTTTTTCATTCCAGAACCAGGCATATTGATGTCAGTTATCACTTTATCTGAAATCATGTGCAAAAATGTCATATTAAATTGGAATATTCGAAGAGAAAAATATATTGTAGATATTTTTACAAAACCTCTCAATGAGAGTAAGTTTACTAAATTTAGACGAGAATTGGATATATTTGATTTAAAATAGTGAAACTGACCAAAATGTTTTATTACTCTACTGCTCTACTGCACATGTAGAAAGCATTCGAGCACTCTACTATACGAAATCGAAAACCCTAACTCTCTGAGATCTTTCAAATTCGATTTCTTCTAAGAATGCTCTCACTCACTTTCTCTCTCTAAGAATGCTCTTTCTCTTTTTAAGCATTCGAGCACTCTACTATACGAAATCGAAAACCCTAACTGTCTAATAATGACTTGCATTGCGTAACGGCTAATAAATACTGTCAACAGTCATAATCTTACAACGAGTATACAATCTGAAAATTTTCAATTGAAAAATCACTTTACTCTCTAATCTTTTTCTCTTTCTTTCTAAGAACGCTCTAACTCTCTTTCTCTAAGAATGCTCTCACTCACTTTCTCTCTCTAAGAATGCTCTTTCTCTTTTTAAGCATTCGAGCACTCTACTATACGAAATCGAAAACCCTAACTCTCTGAGATCTTTCAAATTCGATTTCTAAACTCTATAATTCTTCAAAACCTTATAAAAAAAATGGCCAACACACCCTCAAACACATCCCAAAAGAACCTCAAGTCATCTGAGGAACAAAAGAGCCCTACAAAGAAGATCGAACTGCAAATTGGAGTCATGTTCGATTTCAACACTGTTCGAGAAGAATGAGATGAAATAAAAGAAATTGTTGACCTGATCGAAAAGACTGGACTCAAGTACTTATGTGAAAGAACTAGCTGGACATATGATGATGAAGTACTGGACTTCATTGAGAAGGCGAAAGTTGTAGACAACCTACAACTCATCACATATACCTCTACTGTAAAAACGATTGTAGTCTCCATAGAAGCACATGACTTCGCACAAGTCTTCAATCTCATAAATGAAAGCTCAAGGATGATTCCACCAAACATCATAAAAATAGAAAGGCACGCAATGCTAACCAAAGACAAGTGGAATGAGGATATACGAACAATGAAGAAATTCCTATCAACAATGAAGAAATTCAGCAAGGATGAGATTACAACTAATCAATAGACGATCATGTACGCTGTCCTCACTGTCTACGAAGTCAACTGGGCTCAATTGCTCATGTATCAAGTTGTCAAGGCTGTACAATAAAAAAAACCGCTGTTTGGATGGATAATCAGCATCTTTCTCAAATAAAAATTGCAACTATTTGACAGAGAAGGGTGGCCATGGACGGTGGCCAAGCAGATTGATGTCAAGAAGATAGGCAAGCTACCTATTGGATTGACAAAGCAGACTGAAGCACTACCAATCACTCTCAAATCTGCAGACCACCCACCAAAGTCTGCAGATATACAGACGAGAAGAAAGGTTATGCAGACGACTCCTGCAGTACAAACAAGATCAGCAACAAAACAGATCAAGAAAGTACCAATTAGAAAAGCTCAACCACCCAAGAAAAACCAGCAGAGGGTGACAAGAAGAAAGCTAATCATGCAATCCTCAAATGAAGGAACTATCTCTCATCACCCAACTGTAGAGTCAACTCTCATGGAGGTGGAAGTACAATCTGGAGAAGTGTAGAGTGGGCATATTGCTGAGCCCTCATCCTCAAGAATGCCTCCAAAGGCACTGAAATTAGCACCACTCCATAATGCCAATATGGCATTAAAATTCTTGAAAGCTGGAGCAGATGAGAACCTTCAAAGTCTAATATTGGAAACTCAAAAGAGTTTGATGTTAGAGCAGACTAATGAAGGACCTCAAGCTGCTGAAGGATACACAGAGAATGAGATAATGGAAATAAAAGCCAATCTCACAGCCTTGCAGACTGGACCAGCTCAAACTACCTCTATTGTACATTCTCTTGCAATAAGAACAACTGCAGCAGAGCCAACAACCACAACAATTATTCCATTCATAAGCGGTGGAATGGATACCTCTACAATTGCAGAAACTCAACCAACACCTGCAACAGAAGTGTGGACAACCACAACAACAACAGAGGTGAGACCTTCCCCAAAAAAGGTCATAGACATAGCTCTGTAGATGATACGAGCTATAGAAGAAAAAGCTCGACTGCTCGGGAGAAGAACCACTCCACTACTTAGCCAGAAGAAGCAAGATGAGCAACCACAGAAAGAAGAAAGGGAAGGCGTGATTCAAGGGTTTATAGCACAATACAAACTTCCAATCAGAAGGCCAACAAGGACTGGAAGACAAACAAGATCTTCCAGACCACGACTAGTCCCCCGGGACCTAAGACTCTTTACAAAGTCAATTCAAATGGATCTCATACTTTGATTGGAGAATCCGACAGGATGACAGAAGCAGTGGCTATACAACTAGCTCAATAACAGAAGAAAACAGCCAGTAGGCCAACAAGACCAAAGGAGGCACACATTCTTCTTAATCTAAAGAAGAAAGAGCTCGACTGCTCAGGACTAGAACCTCTAAACTGCTCAACCAAAAGAAGCAAACTGAGCTACAACAAAAAGAAGAAAGGGAAGGCATGATTCAGGAGTTTGTAGCATAACATAAACTACCAATGAAAAGGCCAGTCAGGACTGGAAGGCAAACAAAATCTTCCAGATCGAGACTAGTTTCCTCAGGACCTAAGAATATGTACAGAGTCAATCTAGCTAGATCTCAGACTTTGATTGGAGAAACCGATAGGATGACAGAAGCAGAGGTCATACAACTAACTCAATTACAGAAGAAGATAGCCAACAGGTCAATAAGACCAAAGAAAGCACACACATTCTTCTTAATGGCATACTTGAATTCAAGGACTCTACCTTGAAAACAACCAGACTCAGACATGCAATACTCAAGGAAATTAAGTTTGTAAACACACCTGTAGTTGAGGCTGAGCTCAAGAAGCTCTTAATAAAGCATGTATAAGCTGCAGTTGAGGATATATATGACTATCTCTCAAGATTAGACCTGGGAGAACATCAACCATCAGGAGATGATATAAATGATGGTGGTGATCAGCCACAACCAGACACTCAGGAGGATGATGCAATCATTGATTAGATTGCTGAGGAAGGCATACAAGAGCAGACTACCTCAACTAAGGTCAATGCAGCAGAGTCTCCTGCAGTAGACCCTACAGTAGAACAAATAGCTGAGGAACCTACAGCAGAAGAATCTACAAAGGACGAACAAGTCAAGTCCTGTACTGAAGGACATACAGCTGACATAAGAATGGAACCATCCACTGATGAAGCTGCAGCTGAGGGATACGCAATAGAAGAATCTATTCCAGAAACCCAAGTAGTCATGGCCCTTGCAGTTGAAGAACAAACAGCTGAGGTTCAATCAACTGAAGCAACTGAGGTTGAACAATCTGCTGTCGAAGAACAACCAGAAGCATCTGAGGAAGCACTTGAAGAGGACCCATCTGCTATCAAATGTATAGAAATTGATGCAACCAAAATTGAGATGTATTAGTCATAATGTAGTTAGTATGTTTAGGCTAGAAGTCATGTAGGTACTTATAGTTTAGGTTGGATGCTGAAGAGCAGACAACTGCAGATGATGGAAATTAGATGAACCACCAGATGCAGACTACTACAAAGGACTTTGGCTAAACACTTATGGCATTGATGAGCAACAAAAGAACTTCAAAGTCTTTAGGATCTAGAATTGAGCTTACAGACGATTACCAATATAGAATGCATCAATGTGCAACAGATCTATATGCAGATAAGGTTGTAGCAGGGACTAACGTAGACGTGGTCTCACAGTACAGTATACAGACTAAGGTGCAGTAGATCGGGTACAACAGAGATGGTTGTTGATGGTGGGGTCAGAGCTCTGGAGTGAGTCAAATGAAGATTTGAGTTAAAGCAGCAACGGCATAATTTCTGAAGTTAGTGGACTGTCAGCATCAAAAACAAGATGGTGGGGGACACGAATGGCAAAATTTCATGTCAGAAACAATACATTTTTGCTTAGGTTCATTTCGTGAGCCAATAAAAAAAACCGGTGAAGCTCATTGAAGTAAAGTTGTTGAACAAGGATTGAAAGCCAAGAGTGCAAAGCAATCAACCTTAAAAAATTACTCAAAAGAGCTTAATCGTGAAATACACAGTGAAGAGTGTTCACAAGTCTGTAGAAAAACAATATTTTGACAGGAATGTACAATTCCTCCAAATGTATAAAAATTGATATAACCAAAACTGAGATGTATTAGTCATAATATACTTAGTATGTTTATGTTAGAAGTCATGTAGGTAGTTACAGTCTAAGTTGGATGCTGAAGAACAGAAAACTGCAGATAAGCCACCAGGTGGAGATTACTACAAAAGACTTTAGCTAAACACCTATGGCATTGATGAGCAACAAAAAAACTTCAAAGTCTTCAGGATCTAGGACTCAGTTATCAGACGAGAACCAACACAGAATGTATCAATGTGCAGCAGATCTGTGTGCAGATAAGGTTATAGGAGGGACTCATGCAGACGAGGTCTTATAGTACAATATGCAGGCTAAGGTGTAGCAGACTAGGTACTTGAGAGATGGTTGTAGATGGTGGGGTCAGAATTCTAGAGTCAGTCAAACGATGTTTTTAGTTAAAGCAGCAACGGCACAATTTCTGGAGTTAGTGGACTGCAAGCATCAAAAACAAGATAGTGGGGGACACGAGTGGCAAAGTGTCATGTTAGAAATAGTACCTTGTTGCTTAGGTTAGTTTCCTGAGCCCATAAAAGGAAACCGATGAATCTCATTGAAGTAAGGTTGTTGAACAAGGATTGAAAGGCAAGAGTACAAAGCAATCAACATTTAAAGATTACTCAAGAGAGCTGAATAGTAAAATACACAGTGAAGAGTGTTCATTAGTCTGCAGAAGAATACTATTTACAACAGAGTTCGGGTTGCTGAATTTGTGCAAAAATCTTCATCTTTTGTACAAGTTGTTAAGCTTGTAAAAAGAAGTTGTCTTGTAAGTTACAAATAAGAAGATAATGATACTCACCACTTGGCTTGACTACACTGGTCACCAAGGGAAGACTGAACTAAGCTATTGTTTATCTATTGATAATAAGTGTCTGAACCAGTATAAATATTGTGTCTCTTACTTGCTTTAATTGTTTTATATTTAGAACTGTTAGAAATCAACCTTCACAGCAAAACAGAGATAAATTCCAAGAATTGAAGTCTCTATAGCAGATCTTAAATTGTTAGCTGCAGACCACCCAACTGGTTTGCATAGAACAGTGGTCTGTAAAAATATAATCAACTACATAAATTTGCTTAAAACTCGAATCAATGTATTCATCCCCCCTTGTAGGCTACATTTTGGACCTTACATATATAATATTAATGGTTAAAGGAATGTGCATAAGAATTTCTCAATTAGCAACAACATATGTTTTTTTAAAACAAAAAATAAATAGAAAAATTTAAAACTAGTGAATGAAAAGTGCAGAGAAAAAAAAAACAGAGAGAGATTTAAGGTAGAGAATATGATGCAATGCAATCAGAGAACTCATATTAGATTATGCAAAATAGGGGTTTTGTAAAAAGAAAAGAGTAGAGTAGTACAATGACAAAAATAAAATGATGAAAAAGTTTTACATAAAATTAACCAAAATCAATCTTTACTTTGAAGAGGATCTTGATGCCTCCGCCTTCCTCGACGCAGTCGATCACCTCAACTTCAGTGCAAAACCAAACTGCAAATCACAGGCCATAAAACCATAAAATCTCAATCATTTAATCAAAAAAAAAAAAAAACACATCAAACGATACCCATTACTTACTCAATCCCCTTATAAAGATCAAATTTCGCCCAAAAATGAATATTGGGTGAAAATCATCCAATGGGTGCGATAAAATGATACTCAAATTCGTGCTTTTTTTTTTCTTGAGTTCGAATTGCAGTGTTGGCCTTTGAAGCACGAACCTTGATGATGATGACGACTTGGAACGATGCAATGGAATGAACGAGCCTGTAGCATCCTGAATTTTCATTACTTATAAATGATATATATGACGTCAATATCGTTGGGCCCAACGTCTCAACTAGAAAAAAGTATACATTCTAGCCTAGTCATAAAAATTAAGTTAAGTTCATTATACATCATTACTTTAGAAACTTTTGATGCATTGAATCATAACTTAGAATATCATTTTCGTAGCGAAATTTATATCTCTTTTTAAGATTAGAATTTCTCTCACACGCAAGTTATATCTAGTATCAAATATTAGGTCACACTTTTCCAAATCTCGCTTCTGTAAAGAGAAGAAAAAAGACACAGAAAAATAGTTGTCGTGAGCTATAGGAGCTCAATAATGTGTCACATCCCTTCCCAAAGGATGCATGAGAGAAAAAAAAAACAAGAAAAGTGGATCACTTAGATCATATATTTCAGTATTCTAGATTCAACACGCCAGTCAAACAGAGCAGATTAAACGCATAAATCATCTACTTCAACATATTAGAACAAACATATTACTCATACAATATAGATTCACAAAGCAAGTATCGAACCACACATCACCACCACACCAAACATACTTTTTCCTCTCCAACTCCAGTCATTTATTTGTTCATGCATATTTTATCTCGCGAATATTCCAAGTATGTTATTAGGAGCATACTAAATTCAGAGTGTTCCATTTGCTATTGTCATATCGTTTTTTTCTGATATGATAGTCAAAACTTTCATATCAAATAAAATCAGATAAAAACACTATGACACGACAGGTCCCTAATGCAAGTTTGTAGTGATTTAACTCTCGAGACAATCCCAGAATTTTAATCTAGTAGGAAATTGATCAATTCACAAGCATAATTGATATAAATAAAAATGAAAAACGACATCAAATTTACATGAGAAAAACCTTCAGGTAAAAGAAAAAAACCCATAAAAAGAGAAAACTCGCTAATCAAGAAGTTAGATTATAATGATTTCTTTTTGAAATCGCGCTCTCTCCTTTGTATCGCTCTTGAAAATCCCAATTTCTCTCTCCTTAATTTTTTTTTACACAATAAGGATATATTTATAGGAGATAAAAGTCAAAAAGTCAAATGCCAAAAAATATTAATCTCCATCTTTGGCATTTACTTCACGATCCATACGAGAGCATCTCACTAGCAAACTCTCGTGCCATAGCCTTGCACGTCTTCGCATCCCCTTTCGCGTGACAGGGATGCTCTACCACAAACTCAGCATGAAAAAACGTTGATCAAGTCTAAGAAATGATCAAACTTGATCTTGGGAACTTCTGATTTCTTGTGATATGCATTCTCCTTTGTATGAATTTCTGCAGTTCTACAACCCCGAAATTCAACCACTCTCTAATCTTGTGATGATGAACATCTATATGCTTCATCCGAGCGTGGTACATCTGATTTCTTGCCAAGTAGATCACACTCTGACTATCACAAAATATGAGAACACCTTTTTCCTGCTTGCCCCAAGTTCCTCAACCAGATACTTTAACCACAATGCCTCTTTCCCATCCTCCGTCAATGCCATATATTCTGCTTCCGTGGTAAACAGTGCAACCACATCCTACAATACAGATCTCCAGCTCATAGGTCCACCATAGAAAGTAAAAACATATCCACTCCTAGACCTTCTGGAATCCAAGTCACTAGCATAATCCGCATCAACCATCCCAACAACATCACTCTTTCCACTCTAGTCATCAAATAAGATGCCACAATCTGTAGTCCTTGCCAAGTAACGAAGGATCCACTTCACAGCATTCCAATGCTCTCTATCTGGATTTGCCATATACCTGCTGACTATACCAACCGCCTGAGCAATGTCTGTTCTGGTACAAACCATAGCATATATTAGGCACCCAACCGCATTAGCATACGGTACAAGAGTCATGTGCTCCACCTCTTTTTCTGAGTCTGAGAAATCAACTCGAATTGTGCACCTAAAGGAGTGGAAATAGGTTTTGCAGCACTCATATAAAAATTTTCAAAACCTTTTCAACATAACCCTATTGAGTCAACCATAACTTCTTCATTGCTTTGTCTCTACTAATCTCCATACCAAGGATCTTCTGTACAGCACAAAGATCCTTCATTTCAAACTCCTGCTTAACATCTTCTTTAACTGAAGAATGCTCTTCTTAATGTGAAGCTTCAATATATATAAAAATTTAAATTTATCTTAGACCTTTTGGTTTTTCACAAAATTACTAATCAGGAGGCTCACCTCCTCCTCCTCCTCCTCCCCCTCTTCAAGCTTGCTTCCTTGTCCTTGTTTCCTCTTCCTTCTTCTTCTTGTTGCTTTGTGTTTAGGAGAGTTTTGAGAGAGATAAGAAAGAAAGGAGAGAGCTCGGCTGAATTCAAGCAGAATGGGACGATTGTTTAAGTTATTATTGAAAAAGGAAGCATCTAGGGTGTAAAGAGAAAGTTAAAGGAGAGTTTGGAGTAAAATAGAGGATTCTTATTCTTATTCTTATTCTCCTTGTCTTGAACTTCAGTAGGTTTAGGGTTGAGAATATTGATGATCATTGTGTAAACTTGTTACATACTTGTTACACACCTTAAGGTCATGTTAAGCTTAAACTTGTTACATAATTAATGATCATGCAATAATCATTACATGATTAAAGAACACATGACTTTGTGTTATGTAGTTATATGTCAAGTAGATTTGTAATCAAATATGGTTATGATGGTTAAGTTAATCACTTGGATTAATGATCATAAAGTCTTAGGACTATTAACCCCACATCTTCATATGACTAGGTTTAATTTCAACCACTTTTCCACTTTCGTCATCGTTTCGACAAAAGATTTTTATATGCTCGTTTAATAATTTTAAGCAGTCAATAATTTACTACTTTTATTAATTATTGAAAAAAAACAAAATTTTTAAGAATTTTCGGGTCTTTACATTCATATTTATCAGAAAATTGGTTTTGAGATTTAACATTCTATGATCACTATTTGAAACGTGTTTATCAACGAGCCCAATATTGTCTCGATGCGAGGATCAGAACATGCTCAAATCTTGATCAAACTGATCGATTTCATATAGAAAATACTTTATAGCACTCGTATTGAAAAGACTAGCCATATAACGTGTTGAGCAAAAACTGATAGAGTCAATCTCGGTAGAAGTATGATAAACTCATGTTTCATCAGACATGCTACACAATACACTAGCTTTCAAATTTAAGGCCACTCGCTGTTGAAAAAACTCTAAACACATTGCTCTTTGAAAAATCAATATAATCATATATATATATATATATATCTCGGGCTAATCCTCTCATTACAATTGATTTTGATGATGGAATCCCAGAGGTTTAATATGATATCAGAGCATAGTAGGCTCAGTAATCCAACACTCTGCACCATTTATATATATCAACTATTCAAGCAAAACAGAGATAGTCGTACGAGGGGATGTATTGAACAAACTCTACCTACATTGGAGTTTGAGAGTAAAAAGAGGCGAGAAAGGGAATGTTTTCTACTTGCTGCAACCTCTAATAGCTGATATATAATAAGTTTCATGTTTTCCATATATATATCATGGGTTATTCGCTTCATTGTCAATTAGTTTTGAGATGAAATCCTAGTGATAATCAAGTTTTGTAATGCATTTCAAGTAATCCAACTATGTTTCAAGTATATCTATGCATCTTAAGTAATGTAACCAAGTTTGCTCTAGCGATTTAAGTATAGGAACAATGTTTTCTAAGTGTTTCAAGTATCGAACCTGTTTCTTACTTTGAAGTTTTGAGATAAGGTTTTGGGAGTGAGCAATTAAGAGTTCATCTTCTTTTCAAGGACTTTCAAATACTTTCAAAGTTAAACTTCTTGAAACCTCTTTATCATAAACATTTCTCTTTTAGCATCATAGTATAGTTGTTGAAATTTTTGTTTGACTTTTCAATTGTTTAAAATATTTTCAAGAATAATAGCAAGAGTAAAAAAACACGTTAGATGAACGGATTATTAGAACTTTCGATAGGTTATAAGGATTGGCATCAGGTTTGGACTAAAACAACTATAATTTTGGATTTTATCATTGCTAAAAGTCTTGGGCTTTAGCCTTAGGGTTAGGGTTGGGAGATCTTTTTTCTTTTCCGGCTTAGTGACCATGATGGTAATTTCTCCAAGGCATGTCTAAATTTTGGAGTGTTACGGAGATGAAGTTGGTTTTAGCAATGATAAAACTATAAAAATAGACTGTTGTTACGCAAGTCAAAATGTTGGGTAAAACTATAAAAATACCATGACGTTAGTTGTCGAGTGAAATCTAACTTCAGAAACCTTTTAATACTCCTCCATTCTTTTTCATCCGATAGGATAGCATTATTCATCCTCAGTGCCTCCAAGACAGGCGGTTTTAAATTGAAACTTAATGAAAGCATACCCTCCGGGAGACTGAAATTAAAAGTTGGATAACTCTGTTGATCTCCCGCATCTGTGAAATGGTTTTGGACTACTTCGAACGAACATGTAGAGTCTACATTTCTAGACAAACACCGCACGAGATTCGACTCCCATGTGAAGGGTACCCTAAAAGTAAGTTCCCAATCTTTCATTCAGCAATTGATACTTCCATTCGTACTCAACTTTATTCGTGGTTGCCTGCCTGCCATGACTTGCCTCGAACCCCGGCTAGCATCTCACAATAGATGATGGGGAACACTAAACTGTCTTGACGGCAACCAGGTTGACATCAAGGCTTGCAAATAGTGACTACTGAGCTAATACAGTGAAGAAAGAAAGGAGGCAAGCTTTGGAAGAAAAAAGATATATATATGAAGAATAAATAGATATCAGTTTCAGATCTTCACTCTTCATCTCTAGTTTATAATTTAATTTACAACAACTCAATGCTGCAACAAGTTGATAACAACAGATAGCTTTGATAATACGATTCACAGTCCAATGTCCCTTTCCTTCAAAAGGAAGGCGAAAGGACTACAGCTTCATATTGTAATGGCATCAGTTCCCACGATGGAGGCAATGGAAGAAACACACGGAAACCAGTATCTTCGTTTCCCGTCCCTGTGGCCATCATCTATCATAGCTAGACCTTCCTGTATTCGATCACAAGGAGTCTCTGAGACCAACCAAAAGTAACACAGAAAAAGAGAAGAGCTAAGTGGGAGAGAGTGAGGAATTACTTCCAGCAACGTGTCAAGAGCATCGATAGCACGCCCAGAAGACCACGACAGTCGCCTTTCAGCCTCGTCAACCGTCACAAAACCTTGTGCCTGAGCGAACACCATCAAGTCGTGTAGTACATTAGAGAACATTAGTTAATACATGGAACTTTCATATTTTTTTCATCCCTCCATCTGGTTCCAAGCAGAAAGGTGAACTAGACTATTTGTGGAAAAGACAATGATATATTGTAACACACGATAACAGGCATTTTCAACCCTACAGAATGAATAAATTTGATGATTCATCTAATCGACACAAAGGCGAATTTCAGTGCTGGTTATCCAGTTACAGAAGCGACCCATAGGCTTTTGTTTTCACTACCAATGACTCAACATCTAGATGATCATGATGAAGCTGATCAAGCCATTCATAGCTCAACTCATGCCTAAAGTCTTAAATCGCTAATTATCAGATGCCTACTAAAATTATATCAGAGACCTGAAAGACTACCAAAAACTGTAGTTGGGACACCAGAAGCATGGAATTTGGATACAACTATTAGCATTTTCAACAGAGAAAATGTGTCGATTACCAGAGAAGGGCGGCATTCATATGAAACCAGTGAAACCATACAAATAACATCACTTCAAATCGAAGGCCTCGAATCCGTGTTACACCAACAATAACCAGATAGTGACAATAGAGTGCTAAACCCATACCGACAGGCAGCAGCAGGTTTCAAAAGCAGCATTGTCTATAAAAATTGGTTCAAGGAAGCCAAGAATTCCCAATAGACCTGTGAGTTCCCACGACAGACTTTGCCATACAAATACAAATGTAAACCCTACTAACCTTACCCAATCCCAAGAACTCTGAAGAGAAATAATTCCGGCTCTCACTACTGGACTCTGAAGAGATAGGAAATAAACAAACCTGAGCCAGCTCCAAAATTTCATTGTGATCCTTGTTCAGTTCAGTAGGAACAGATCGAACAAGCTTCTTCTTCCCAACAGAAAACACCTCATAACCGCTGCCCAATACCTAATACATAAAGCAAAGTCAGAAGACGAAGGCAACTAGGCAGTACGAAAGATCACGACCTACTTGACGAACTCCAAGGTTGCTTTCATATAGCACAACATTTTCCATAATGCAAAGATAGACAAATGCAGGATAAAATGAACTCGTACTTGGTATTAAAAAAAAAAAGAACTCGTATTTGTACAAAAGGGAAAAATAAAAATAAATAAATAATACAAAAAAGAAAGCGAAAGGAAAAGTTTCACATAGCACGAAGAAGTGTTTTTTTTCCTTTTATCAAAGCACGAAGAAGGTTTTTTATTTTTTTTATTTTTTGATCAAAGCACGGAGAAGGTTTTGACAACTCCAAACACCTTACATATCCCTAATGATGCACAGAGCTTTTACCAGCTTATGAAATGATTTCAGTAAAAATACTATCCAGCAGAAAACACTATGCTTCCAAAATGAATAAAGATTTAGATCTCCAATCCACCACAAGAAATATAAGAAAAAAACAGAATAGTCCAATGATATAACAGCATGCACCTGCAGAATGCACTTTGAGAGGTATTCGCTCCAGGCTCTATCATATTAATGCAGAAACCTCATTCAAATAATGAGCAGCAGCTATACATCAATTGCAGCATGTAGATTACACATAAAGTCAATATAATTACCTTGAGCTTACTAATAGCTCTTAGGCAATCATCCTCGGTCACAGGTTCACGAGCATTTTTCCTCTTCTGGCCTACCAAGGTACAGAGTTCTTGCAAGCTTATCAGGCCACCATTGTGGGGTCTCGTTGCCAAGCAAATCTCAACAATCTGGACCCCTGACTAGCAAACGTACAACTAGATCAGCACTAACTCAAAGAAAATCCTTACCCAATGACAAAGACTACCATCTAAATTGGGTTCCTGAATATATACATAACTTCAACTCGCAAATCGAGAGACTTTCTGTAACTAAAAAAATAAAAATTGAAGCTTTGACCAAGATAATCTTGACAAAAGTGTTTAACCCATAGGTAAAACTTACCCTCCAGATATCGAGGAGACTAGATATAAACCTAACACCAACCTCAATTTTGGTGCCAAATTCCTAGCCAAAGTGACTTTAAGCAAGATAGTGTCTAGTCAGTAGTCAGCAAGATAGTGTCTAGTCGGTAGCCACAACTCTTCAAGCAGTTTTTGTGGAGTAACAAACATATCTTTTACACCTTCTTGTAGACTAGCAGAGAGTCTAGATGAAGTGATAAGATGCCACAATATAATATAGACAGAACATCGTCCAAGTGGCAGAAATCAAAACAATAAAAAGAATGACAACCCGACATAACCTCATCAGCAACCAAAAAGCAGTCTCAAATCTATGATAGCAGTAGCAAGTCTGTTAACACATAACAAAAGCACTACTCCATCTCATGCAAATAAGAAGAGTGAGTTCGACCAAATATTCACCATCCATAATGCAGTTTAAAAAAAAAAAAAAACTGTTAAAGAGCTGCATCGATTTAAGTATAAAATTGTGATGGGTTCTTCATTTCTTTGGTTAACCATGGACGTGATTGTCTATGACAAACACCTATGCGGTTCGTTTCATAGCATATTTACATATTTGCTTGTACATTGTATCATCTACATGAGGTGGAAGGTGGTTTGGACACAAACTTGGCATCACATCTGCTAGGATAAAAACATACCGAGTTCATAATAGAAGTCACCAATTCCAAGTAGTTCTGCCCAGAACCCCTTGTTCGAGGCTAGGGGATCAACTCCAACTTTAGCACACATCTCATGGAACTGCGCCCTAAATGTGGGATTCTTCCGAATATCATTCTGAGAGGGAAAAACAAGAGTCTCCGATAAGACCAGTCAATTTTATCAGCATTGTAAACTACATCACAATCTCACCAATACAACAGCAAAAAGTGTCAGCACAAAGGTCAAGTTTCCTCATACGAACCGAACTAGCCACAATCAATAATGAAAAAAAAAAAATCATCATGAACATGTAATAAATATAACAGGGATAAAACTATATACATCTCACCCCCCTCACACTCTGCAATTGATAGGATGATGTAGGTATGTTCTTTTATCAGGAAGACGAAACGAATTAGGTTAACAGAAGCCAAGGGAGTATAACGAATCAGCCAAACTCATACTAATTACGAGAAACCCAAATAAATCATACTTAAAAATTCCATCCAATCACTTGAATTATCAACCAAGATCATAAGTTTCCATAATCACCCTTTTGAAACGACAAACAACAAATCGAATCAAACGCAAACGCCAAAGAGTGTAGCATGAATCGACCTTGTGTTTGCGGGCGAAGTCTTCGAGATGAGATCGGAAAGTGGCGAGCTGTTCCTTCAAGAGATCTGTTTTCACTTTGGCTACATTTTCGCCCACCAATTTGTATTGCCCCTTCAATTAAATCAATTCAAAAGAAAAAAAAAAGATCAAAACGTTGAGAACTTTCAATCATTAATCTCATATGGAGATCAAAAAAGGAAAGAAAAGGGATAGAGAGAAACCCTAGTGGCCGCCGCCGTCTGCAGACCTCCGATTCCCGGTCTCCGCTTCATCTCATGACGTCGATACTGGTGAGACGCAGAGAGCACAGACCTTGATGAAGAACCAACTTTTAGAATTTTTTTTTTTTGAAAGGTAACTTTTAAAACTTAATGTTGCAGAAGGTTTTATCGGTGAGAAAATAATTAAAAAATGAACTTTACATTTAACCAGTTGAAAATAATGAAATTGTGAAAAAATCAATTCAAATCATAGATAAAACAGTATTATTTCGGTCTCGTAATTTTTATAATATTTATTATTTTAATCGTTTCGTGGATTTTACAATACTTATTTATTTTATTATTTGAAAATAATTTTATATTGAAATAATTATAATATCTCACTGCATTTTTTAACATCAAATTCATCACTATCAACAAAAATTAAAATATACTAATCAAAATATAACAAATTCAATACATACATAAAAAAACAATTCGAATCAAACTGCTGCAAGAGTTGTGAAATGAAAAAAAAAAAGAATTAAATATCATTTTTTATATTTATAAAAAGATTACTCAAATCATATGATATTTTCATAATATCCATGTGAGTCATAACGTTTAGACACAAAATCACATAAATTTTTCATTGTTTGGAAATAGGCCTATAAATACCTGACGGAAAGAGGTTAAAGTGGCATTGTCATCTTTTTAATTCAATCTAACGGATCCTTATCTAGATGCTCTCATTTGGTCCTTCATTGGCTCATCTCTTGTCCTTTTTCTTTCTTTCCTAGGCCTTCCAACTGGAACCCTCATATTAGGTGGTAGCAATGGAGGGCAATATGAGTTGACCTAATTTGGAGGGATAGGCATTGGATTTATGTTGAAACTGCACGCATCAAGATATGCTTTTCTCTGTCACAATGTATCATCATCAAAGTGTTCAAGTCAACAACACAAAAAACATGGGGAAAAAAGCGGAAAGAACTCAGTGATGATGATATCTCATATCTGGTAATAAGGATGAACAAAATATTCAAGATGAGACCTATTCAGTTACAAAGAACCAATTTCATGCTTGTAAGGAATTTCAAAAATGTCCCACATCCTATAAGTGCAGCTTCTCTTTGCAACATCAACCACATATTAGGAGACGTGTTCTTCAACCTCCCATAAGCTGTTTCCTGCAAAGATAGAAAAATAATTCCTAGCATACACCTTAGTTTTCTATACCTCTTTTTCAAATGTGAGGTATGATGTTTCCATCATACTTTTCTATTCCTAATCGTTCCATTTGAATTCTTTACATGAATTTCCTCCTGATAGTTTCGAGCATGCTAACAATTGACTTTTCTCTTGCATCTTTGACACATGCATTGAAGGATTCACTTAAGTTATTCACTAAAACAACAAAACAATTCCACAAAAGTGAGATCTTGTCCATTGCTTGGCAGGAATGACATTCCCTTAGATTACAGGTGGATGTTGTCTTCCAAAAGAGTTTCTTGAGATGTGTATCACAACCAAACTTGTCCTTAAAGTTAGCATACATATGCCTTAGACGAAATCTATACTCATACCTCTCACTAAATACCTAAAGCAATCCTTTTTGTCCATCAGAAACAAAAACCCAGCCTTTTATAGCAACACTTTCTATATCAGACCTCAAATGCTTCAAAACCAATCCCATGAATCTCTATTCTTTGATTCCACCACTGCGTATGCTATTAGAAATATGTTGTCATTGTCATCCCTTCCCACAACACTCAGCAAGAACACCCCCCC